>JAPWTK010000666.1:127500-213182 GCA_029963805.1 Aromia moschata
CCCCCTCTCTCCCCCCCCCCCCCCCCCCCCCCCCCCCCCCCCCCCCCCCCCCCCCCCCCCCCCCGCCCCCCCCCCTCCCCCCCCCCCCCCCCCCCCCCCCCCCCCCCCCCCCCCCCCGCCGGCCCCCCCCCCCCCCCCCCCCCCCCCCCCCCCTCGTCTCCTCCCCCCCCCCCCCCCCCCCCCCCCCCCCCCCCCCCCCCCCCCCCCCCCCCCCCCCCCCCCCCCCCCCCCCCCCCCCCCCCCCCCCCCCCCCCCCCCCCCCCCCCCCCCCTCCCCCCCCCCCCCCCCCCCCCCCCGCCCCCCCCCCCCCCCCCCCCCCCCCCCCCCCCCCCCCCCCCCTCCCCCCCCCCCCCCCCCCCCCCCCCCCCCCCCCCCGGGCCCCCCCCCCGCCGGGCGCGCCCCCCCCCCCGGCGGCCCCCCCGGGCGTGTTTTTTTCCCCCCCCGCCTCCGCCCCTTCCCTCCCCCTTCCCCCCCCCCTCCCTCCTCCTCTTTCGCCCCCCCGCTTTCGCCCTCCTTTGTCCTTGCGCGTTCGTCTTTCTTCTTGGGCGCTTGTTGTTTTTTTTTGGGGTTTCTTCTCCCTCTCCCGCCGGGGGGGCGCCTCCCGCCTCCTCCCTCTTTTCCCCCCCCCCCCCCCCCCCCCCCCCCCCCCGCGGCTCCGCCTCCCCCCCCCCTCCTCTCCCCCCCCCCCCCCTCCCCCCCCCCCCCCCCCCTCCCCCCCCCCCCCCCCCCTCCTTTTCCCCCCGCCCCTCCTCCCCCCCCCCCCCCCCCCCCCCCCCCCCCCCCTCCCCCTTTCTCCCCTCCCCCCCCCCCCCCTTCCCGCCCCCCCCCCCCGCCCCCCCTCTTCCCCCCCCCCCGGGCCCCCCCCCCCCCCCCCCCCTCCTCCCCCCCCCCCCCCCCCCCCCCCCCCCCCCCCCCCCCCCCCCCCCCCCCCCCCCCCCCCCCCCCCCCCCCCCCCCCCCCCCCCCCCCCCCCCCCCCCCCCCCCCCCCCCCCCCCCCCCCCCCCCCCCCCCCCCCCCCCCCCCCCCCCCCCCCCCCCCCCCCCCCCCCCCCCCCCCCCCCCCCCCCCCCCCCCCCCCCCCCCTCCCCCCTCCCCCCCCCCCCCCCCCCCCCCCCCCCCCCCCCCCCCCCCCCCCCCCCCCCCCCCCCCCCCCCCCCCCCCCCCCCCCCCCCCCCCCCCCCCCCCCCCCCCCCCCCCCCCCCCCCCCCCCCCCCCCCCCCCCCCCCCCCCCCCCCCCCCCCCCCCCCCCCCCCCCCCCCCCCCCCCCCCCCCCCCCCCCCCCCCCCCCCCCCCCCCCCCCCCCCCCCCCCCCCTCTTTCTCCTTCCGCTTCGGGGTGTGGGGGATTATAGATAAGAAATATCAAGTTTGCTAATAAAAATTAATATTTAAAATGTTCATATCAAAGAAAAGCGTCTAAATCAAGGATTTTTTGGACAAAACTACCGATCAAATGGACTGAGGATACTCTCAGAATTTCAAAAAGACTGAAAAGATAATCTAAAGCAAACATTTTGCAATTAGTTTGATAGATTCACCAAAAAAGTGAAAATACCTCACAAATTTTGATGCGTCCAAATTTAACCTTAAATAACTTTTGAAAGACTAGATTTATGAAAAAATTATTGACGTTTTTTGTAGTGCGTTCAATTCCCTACAAGAATATGTCTTGATCTTATCAGACAGATGATTTTTCCCATGTTAATTAAATGGGAAATGGAAAATCGCGATGAGTCACCTCTTAATATTAAAATTAAGAGCTGATATTTTCACACGCTCATTTTTTCGACATCCTGAACAATGTTTTCAGGGTAATTTTTGAAAAAAAAATAGTCGATTTTTTAATACAGTCTAATAAAGATATTACCCCGGTTTATTTTAGACGGTATTAACACGAAAAAATATACACAGTGTATTCCACGCAATACTCCATCATTTCGACCCACGCGAGATAAATAACACCCGGATCTCACCACAAAGCGCGTCAAAACCAGACTTTTTCAGGGACGCGTAATTAACAGGCCGTTGTCAATATTTAACCGATTTAGCGTCTGTCACCCTCAGTTCGGTCCGATGAGAAATAGCGACAAAACAACGTCGCAACAATGGCAATCCGGATAACGCCCGTCGTCAGACTATCACTTCACTGATTCAATTATCGAATTTACCGCGTCATTTGCGTTATGGCCCATAAGCGCTCGGATGGGCGATAATTCAGAAGTGACCTCGTACAAGTAGCACGCGTAGGACGGCATTCGATGTAGACTTACTTGCGCCTAGAACAGTAGATGGACATTTTATTTTCACGTTTATGGGTAAAGATTAATCAATCCTCTGTCGGAAACGTACTACATTCGAACCCCTCTTAATTCACCAAATCCGTGCATCATCACCTCGCTTAAGTCGCGATCATAACGTCAACTTTTTCGTGTTTTAGCTGCAAAAAAAATATTTAGTGATATACCACAGCACTTGTTATAACGAAAAATGAGCCAACTGAACGAAAAAATCAACGTAAGTATACCCAGTCTGCGTGACAAAGTTAAATTTTCCACTTGAATGAATATTTTAAAGGTTAAATATTTTTAAAAGATACCTAACCTATTTTAAAGGTTAGGTGTCCATATTTAATGTATTACACCATCATTTTTTTTCAATAAAAATTGCATTCATGCGAGAATCCAATTTCTAAACGTAGTTCTAAAACTTTTACAGGCGGCGACTTAAGAGGGACGGTTTCGCGACATAATAGGGGGGAAACGTGGTGAAATAAGAGAGGATGTGAATTAAGCGAAGGTGAATTAAGAGGGGTTCGAGTGTACCAGAAGAAAATTTTGTCGGGAAGAAATCGGTCTCTGAGACAACGTTTTAAAAATTAATAAGGAAGTAAGTTTTGTGTCACCAATAACTAAATTATTTGTTGGATACCTCTGTTATCAGTTTTTATAAACAAACTTAATTTTTGTCTATGCAGGACACTTGGATGGAACTTGATAAAAAACTTATGTTATTTGTATAATCATATATTTTGAAATAGAAAGACAAATATTATAGTAAACTTCTTAAACTATCACACAAATACATCAAATACATATTAATAATAACAGTTCTAACAGATCCAGAAGAAACTACAGTTGAAGATTTAGACATACAGCCTGTCCAAAAAGTCTGGAAACACCCAAATAACTTTTTAATTAACGAACTTTTTGATTTAAAATTTTTGGAATTGTGAAGGTCATTTCAGTAGTAACTTTCAACTAGGAATCCTATAATGACTTTGGCAATGACCTTGAAGGTTTTTTGAAGGTCATCTTTATTTTTTTAAAAGGAAACCCTCTTTTTTGACCTCGGCATTCGAAAAGAGCGGAAAATTTTACGTGCAGAGATGCCCTCAGGTCATGGGTTAAGGGCGACCTTAAGGGTCATTTGAAGGTCTTTGAAGTTCAACAAGATTTTTGAAATCAATCTTTTGCAAATGTTTTGGTGGTGGTGTGGCCCCCCCTGGGTTTTTTTTTTTGGTTGTGTTGGTTTGGGGGGGGGGGGGGGGTTGGGGGGGGGGGGAGCTGCATCCGAAAATCACCGATAATATCCTATTTGACTTCACGTGCCTTAAGTAGTGAGCTTAGGTTCGAACTTGCCATTGCCCTTCAAAAAGGTTGTTTGATAGGACACTTTTACATATGGACGAGGTGTGTAAATTAAGTAATGAGACTGGCAACGTAGCGAACGATTTAGTAACATTGCGGAGACGAGACTTGGAAGGGCGGCAGGTTAACATATAATGCACCTTAAGTACAAGTTTGAACTTGTTAGAGTCATCTGTTCTTTGTGACTGTTCTCGTAAACAGGTTTTTTCTAGAGCGTTTAAAAATGAGTGACATTAATTTTGAGCAACGGTGTGCTGTCAGGTTTTGCTTCAGACTTGGACACAGCGCAACGGATACTTTTGCAAGACTTCTTTTGCAAGACTTCAACACGTCTACGGAGATGTGTCTTTTCAAGAGCCCATGTTTTTCGGTGGTTTGAGGCATTCCCAGAAGAAAGAGAGTCGATTGAAGATGAACTACGCAGCGGAAGGTCTTCATCTTCAAGAACTGATAAAAATTTCGATAGAATACGGGACGCTGTGCGTTCAGATCGAAGACAAGATGGACGACAAGAATGATCGGGGAAGAGTTAAATTTGAGTCACACCATGTTCATCAGAATTTGACTAACGAATTGGGGATGAGAAAAATCTGCGCAAGTATGGTCCAAAAAACCTTTCGCAGGAACAAAAGGATATACGGGGAAAAAGGTGTCTTGACTTTTTGGAATCGATTGAAGATGATCCCTATTTCATGGAACGTGTCATTCCTGATGATGAGACTTGGGTGTTTGAGTACGACCCGGAAACCAAGCGCCAAACATGAACTGGCACACTAATATTTTTTTTACTAATACTAGCAGGAAACTAGCAGAAAACGAAAAAATGTATAGGAAAGATTCCATCACACAAGACTACGTTTATAACAAGTTTTTTCGGCACCCGTACTCAAATCCGCCGAAGATAAATTGGCCGAAATCAATTTTACTTTATGGAAAATCCATAAACCGTTAAAAAATAATTTGAAATTTTACGTTGGGCGATGTAAAATATGAAATTTTAACCGATCCATCATGCGAAAATCTCGTAGCCTGCGGCAGTAGTTCAGGTCAATTATACATCAATCTTGAGCAACTTTTATGAAAGCAATTCCGCGGTTATAACCCCAAAAATGGGAAGGAAAAGTTCTCAATATAAAGTCCGAGCGATGATTTCCTTTAAAACCTCTTATACTTGATAACTCCTCCAAAGTTTATGGGATATAGAAATTTTATTTAACACGACTTCCCGCAGTCGCTTTTATTTCGACAATAAAAGCACCTAAGTGCAGCTTTAATAAATGCGAGGTTGTGGTCCCTGCTTCTTGTTGTTAGTGGCTCTTCCTCGTTTGAAAAAGTCTGATTTCTTTCCGCAACCGTTAATATTTTGCACCTAAAAAATATTCAAATCTTTTTACTTCTTCTAAATTTAATTTCGACGTTTTGTCTATACAGGGTGTTCAAAGGGGCTGCGGACGTCGCTGGGTAAACCTTAACAGCTATAGTCTAATTTTACCAATAATAATGTTATTTTCGATATCCATAAATAACTTCGTAATATTTTTACCCAAATAATCTAAATTTTCGCTGTGGCCACTAATAATGGGACACCCTATAGAAAAATATTTAAAGCAAATGATAATAAGTATTTCAAATATAAATTAAATATTTAATAAAGACTGAGCAAGTCGAAGATGAAATGCGTGCATTAATATTTTCACCTAGCCCAACAACAAACGATTAAACAATTGTTCATTTCAAACTGTGTGATAAGGTTTATAAGAAGTTTCTATACCTTTACCAACAGTTAAAAGATATTTTATTTTTTAAGAATAAAAAGTAGGATTATAATAAAATTACAGTCAACAGAGATAACTCGTACGACTTCTATAATTTTCTTAATTCCAACAGCCACAGGTTCTGAAAAACTAAGTTAAAATTTTTTATTCGCAACTGGAAGAAGAATCATTACTCTCCAAATGTCTTTTTAAAAATTTAAATTAAATACATCAAAGAATATTCATTATTTTTCAGAGTAAAGTTGAAAATAAAGAGAAAGTAGAAAAAAGCCTTTGAAGTGTATAATAAAAAACGAATTGGATCTTGGGAAAAGCTTTTACCTTGGAAAACGAGAAATGTATCAATTTAATTAAAAACACGTCACCTTTGAACTTTTTTAACGTTTTTTAGCGACATGCTCTATTGGCTAAAACGAGGAATCTCAAGTTAAAACATTGAGAATCATTTGATAATATAGCAACAAAGAAATAGTTTATAAGACGAAATAGTTTAGTTGTAGGGAAATTATTTTCCCTGCAATATTCACAACATTCGCGACCTCGATATATTTAAGAGCGTATTAAAGTAAATTGTAATGAATGTTAAAAAAAAATAACTGATTTATCTAATTGTTGTTAACGTTTAAGCTATGCATTTCAAACGGTTAGGATTTCCAATCGAAATACCTCTGGCGATTGTCAGCTAGTAATTCATTTCGAATCGTTGATGACGGACAATGAAATCAATTATTTTTTTATTTCGACAAGCACAAGCACTCGACGCACTCGACGACGATTTAATAACGAATTGATTAATTACGACTGAGCTAATTTGATTAAAATTCGTTCAAAATCACGCCAGACATCACTCAACCCGTTTGTATTACTGACAGTAAACAAAGCATTCCGTCCGGGATTTTTGGTTAGTATGTACATTTATACTTTGCTCTATCAAAGAAGAAAATAACTTGAAATACTTTTTCCTCTTTTATTGTTAAAAAATCGCAGTTCAAGAACTGGCTTAATGTTAGTTAATGGGTTTTACCTTTGAACCGACACTATGACAAAGTTGGCAAAAATAAAAGTCCTGTTATACTCAGGTAGGTACCTATATATAATATATTATATTACATTGTGGAATCACTCTACAGACATTGTATATCTTCAATAATTATACATACATACCGATAGGAACTGTAATTGTAGAGAGATTTTGGCAAATTGTAAATCAGTGAGTGAACCAACTGCGATAGGAGTACGAAGTTTTAGTAAAATAGAAAATTATCAAAGAAGAGGACTGTAAAGGTAGGCGTGGCCAACTCCAGCAGCGGGCTGACTGACATCATTTCCATACGTATTTTGGGGCACTGAGACCGAATCTGAGGTCAGAACTGGCCGATCAGTTAGGAATTTTGACATAACCTCAAAAAACACCTAAAAAATTCGTTAAAATCCAAAGACTTAACCCAAGAACTATATCACATATTCTAACAACTTCAATTACACAAAGAACTCTAGACCAAGAACTCTAAACCTTAATTGTTCTTGCCTTAGGAACTTAACAGTTCTTGTCTTAATTTATAACAGGTTTAAGTTTTTGGTTTAGTTCTTGTCTAGGGTTATGTTACGTTAAGAGTATTTAGTTTAAAGTTCTTGGTGTAAGGCTCTTGTCTTAGCTTATAAGATCAAATACATGCTGACTTGCTTTTTGATAGTCAGGGAATTGTTCACAAAGAGTTTGTGCCTTCAGGCCAAACAGTAAATCAACACTTCTACGGAGAGGTTCTTGAAAAAGGGTCATGCGTGTGAGACCAAACATCAAGAACAACTGGATGTTGCATCACGACAATGCGCCTTGTCACACAACCATTTCAGTAAACGATTTTAGCCAGTAAAAACATAATTGTGGCTCCTCAGCCTCCTTATTCGCCTGACTTGAGTCTTTGTGACTTCTTTTTCTTCCGGAGATTAAAAAATTACCGCAAGAGACGCATTTTGGAACCATAGAAAACATTCAAACGGCTGTAACCGACCAGCTGAAGGCTATTCCAGTATATGAGTTCCCAACTTTTGACATTTGTTTAGACTTCAGTTTACTTACAGACTGACATATTTTCTGTATAGATAAAACAAAAATGATAAACAAAAACAGCAAAATTATTTTAAAGGGAATGCCTTTTGTTTAACGGATAATTAAATTCTACTAAGTGTACTGTCGATTATGAAAAGTCGTAAAGCATAAAAGTATTACTAAATACACTCTATTACCACTTATAATCTAGTAAAAAGACAATTTACTGAAAGTTATTACCGTATTCTTGAACCTCTCTAGCTTCCACTACAAAACTTTCAGTACAAGATTTCCACACCTATACCTATCTGTTATAGGCGAACTAAACGGTCAAATATTTCCACTAGTTAGATATTGCAATAATTTCGTCTTACAAGAATATGGCACGATTCTCTTTAGAAAATATCTTCGCATAAAGTTTCATTTCATCTGTCATGTTCGTAAAGTGAAATCTTTCAAATTTCAAAAGGCTTACATGTATCAGATCGAGTCTTTTCAAAGCATTTGTTATTTACAAGCGCCAACAGTGACGGAGAGAGAGCTAAACTTTATAAACCGTAGGATGAGATCCGTTCTAGATATTTAGTAGACTTTACCTCATAAAAGATGTTTACCTCATTTCCTGTGACCTTACAGGAAATTGAGTAGACGTCTCCGCTAGATATACACATACATATATGTGTAGATTCTATGTGTAGGACAGTCTCATGTGAGTAAAAGTATTTCTCTCTTGGTAAACAGATATTTATTTTAATGACGGTTGTCAAAAACATCATATAGTCAGACTGACTATACCAGATGTCTACGAGTGCAGTCAATAACTTTTGAATGGAAAGAGATAGATGTTTCTGGTTTTCCCTGTTGGAAATAGCTTGGAAGTTGGAGTATTTTGCTCACTGAGTCGACTCGTCGTTGAGAGTCAGTGACCTGACTCTTTGAGGAGTTTCTATGCCCATCTCTAACATCCACTTCACTTAGAAACTAAAAATTGCCAATTTTTTCTAAGTGAATTGGACTGATTGACCCGTTCAACAGAGCTCTATTCATTTAAGTTATTGATGATTACACAGGCCGACAAGATTTTAACCCAGAAACCAGAATATATTTTTCCGTAGATTTTTGATGCGTTGAATCCGAATCCGAGGTCCAAATCTCTCAATTGGCTCTGCTTTTCGAGACATCCTAACAAAATTTTTCGAGGAAAATTTGGGAAATCTGACCTTGGACTCTGAACGAGCAGGTCCTTTTACATAAGAAAACATTGACCTGTTATTGAATTTGAAACATTTTCAGTGTTTCCTAATCAAAAAACCAACTGTTTGATGTACACATGGTCCTTAATGGGTTTTCAAATATAGAGAAATTCACAAACATAAAAATTTCAAAATGCGATATCTCAACGAAAAAAAAAAGATATTTGAGCAAACTCGAGGGCATTTAAAAGAGCAAGGCTTTAAGATGCTGTTCATAGTTTTTTGAGAAAAAAAATTGCGATGCTACATAATCCCAAATATAGGTCAAAATCATTATTTTTGCACATTATCAGGTGCAAGGTTAAGATATCTCAAAAACCATACCCAATTGAGAGATTTGGACCTCGGATTCGGATTCAGCGCATCTAGAACCTAAAATATATTCTGGTTTCTGGGTTAGAGGGTCGACCTAGTTTTGTCGGCCTGTGTTATTGGCTGGATATATTATATTTTTAGGCATATGCTGATAAATATATGTAATATTATGTGATATGAAATGTAAATATTTAATGAAATATATTAAATATTTATAAAATAGTTTATTTATAAAAGTTAATAATAAAATAGTTATAATTAATATTCTATATTTAAACTATTCTGGACAGTTGCTTTTCATTCACACCGATTACTTTAAATGTTGCTTTTTTTATGTAAGTTAGTAGGAAAATTAATTACAAAGACAACAGGTCAAGAAAAGGACAAATAAATGTTTTCACAAAATGTAGGAACAGTGGTATTAAAAAAAAGAAAGCAAAGGAACGGGTACAACCGGAAGTGTCAGATATTTGAAATTATTTTCATTGAATTGGGCGTGTTCTGGTACCCTCATCCAAATTTTCACAATTAGATTCCGACCAGTAGTTCCTAAATTCTTAACGAACACAATTTGCCAATCACCCTGCATACATAGTATATCATAGATTGATATAAAGTATATCATATTATGCCTTCATCCTCCCATTCTATGACTTTCTACGATTTCAATAAATACATTTAGACTTCTGCTGTTTCAACATCGAAAGTTTTAGGAACCAAAAAACAATATCTTAATTAAAATCAAAAGCTGAGTTGGGGATAACAGGCGGTACAAAAGTAATACGAATATAACGAAATATAATACGAACGAATATAACAAGTGACTGGCGAACCGAAATATCATTTTCGAGGATGAAGCAGAGCTTATCAAATATATAAAACATTCTATCACTGTAAATGTTCCTTTCTTGTGTCTTTAGCCAAGTTTTTTGCTTAGTGAGGTCTCCTATTGTATTCGGTGTAAACTCACCAGTTCATAAATTTGTATACAAAGTGTATAATTACATTTATATATACGTAATTTACAACTTACAGTTACTTGCAAAAGTATTCGTACCCTGAATTGATGTGTAAATAAATTAACAGCATTTTTTTATCTGTAAGGAAAATTTCATGTAATAAATATATTTACAAACACGCTATATCAGCAACGCATACATCAAGTTTTAGCTTCATATTACGTTAAATACTTACATAAAAAAAATATCTAATTTTAAGAACGGCAATATCTACACAGCAAAAGTATTCGTACTGCGCATAACCTCAATGTCCCAGGTATAACGGTGAGGCACCAGTTGTTAAGACTTCAGTTATACATTCAGACGAGTGTAAACAACTGTATCTTGTGTGAATCTGTTAAAATATTTCTAATTATAATGAGACGTAAATCAGAACAAACAGCACAGGAGAGACAAATTGCAGTACAGTGGCATTTAGAAGGAAAATCATATAAAGAGATAAGTGATTTGTTAAACAGAAGTAAAAGTATTATACAATGTATTATAAAAAGATATAACAAAAATCAAATAGTTTCCAATATGCCTCGAAAGGGCCGTCCAAGACTATTAACTTCTCGAGAAGAGAAGGCAATAGTGCGTGAAAGTAAAAAAATGCCCTTCTACAATTGCCCTAAAATTGGCGGCATTAGTAAATAATCGTTTTAACAAGCAAGTAAGTGCAGATACTTGTCGCCGGGTTTTAAAAAGGCACGATCTGCATGGTAGGGTATCTAGGAAAAAGCCCTTTATTAGTAAAGTAAATCATCTAAAACGATTAAAATTTGCCAAAAATTACACTGGGGAACAGCTGTTTTGGTGCCGAGGGTTTTTGAACTGATTCTATATCAGTTTGATGTCCTGAATTCAAATATCGTATTCATTTTTCCCTATCAGCTCCAGTTTTTAAGATATACAATTTTAGAGAAATATGAGTTCTATGATTTTAACTCAAATCTCAAGTGTAATAAACAAAAGTAGATTCGAATTTTTTATTTTATTTATACCAAATACAATCTTAAGTCAAACTTACAAACAAAAAAAAACATTAAAGAAATCAAATATAGTCACTCGACACTTCTAAAACTTCTTTTCCGCGACATTCTTGAATGTTTTTTCAAACAGTCCCTCTTTAAACTCCAGCAGTAATCTGCCATCATGTGGATGTCCCATCTTCCTTGGTAGCGGTCCTCCATAATTTTAATATCTTGGTGAAATCTTTCACCTTGTTCCTCACTCATGTCTCCTAAATTTTCTGGAAACCGGTCCAAGTGGCTGTCTAGATAGTGTACTTTTATACTCATATTGCACCCTAATGATTTAAAGCTGTTCAGCATCTTGTTAACAATTTCAACATAGTTTTCAGCTTTATGTTTGCCTAGAAAATTTTCTACAACTGCAACAAATGATGTCCAAGCTTCTCGTTCAACTTCATTCATTGAATTTATGAAGGCAGGATCTTTAATTAATTGTCTTATTTGTGGGCCGTCAAATATCCTTGCTTTGAGTTTTTCTGTGCTCAACTGAGGCATTTTTACCCCTATATATTCAAAACAAGGCCCATCCTTATCAAGAGCTTTTACAAATTGCTTCATTAAGCCCAACTTTATGTGTAACGGAGGAAGAATAATTTTTTCTCTTTCAACCAAAGCGTCGTTAATGACATTCTTTTCCCCAACGTCCATGTTTTCTCTCAGAGGCCAATCTTTTCTAACCCAGTGGTGTGTTTTGTCCCTACTATCCGAAAGGCACAAGAAACACGGATATTTTGTGTAACCACTTTGCTGCCCAAGAAGAAAGTTCACCATTTTTAAGTCTACACATATCAACCATTGATGTTCGTGATACTTTATCTTCTGCAAGACTAAAGCTATTGTGTTATATTCTTCTTTCAGTTTCGTTGAGTGAGCTAACGGTATTGAACCATATTTATTCCCATTATGTAGAAGGACACATTTTAAACTTCGCTTTGAACTGTCAATAAATAGGCGCCAATCATCTGGAATATATTCAGAAAGTCCCATTTCTTTCATGAGTCCCCTAATTTCGTGACAAAATACAAGATTGTCTTCTTGAGAAAAGAATGGTAGCAGATCTTTTTTCTCTTGTACGGTAAAAGGTAATTTTGGTTCCTTGTTCCAGTAAATTTTGTCGTTTAACCTAGAAGCCAGTACTTCAGCAGCTTTTTTCGATAAATTGAGATCCCTGGTGAGATCATTTAATTCGTTTTGATTGAAGCGTTGAGGAACTGAAGACGTCCCCCTCATAGTCACTGTTAGTTTCATTAGCATCGGAAGAGCGATCAGAGGGACAATGTTCGTTATCAGAGATATCTGGTAGCTCATGAAATGTTGGAATCGGTATTTCATCTGAGTGCGGGATAGGGCGTATTGCCGAGTCTAAATTGGGATAGGTCCATTTATGGCGGTTATTTCGATTGATTCCATTAATATTTGCTAAACAGAAATAGCAATCATCGAAGTGGTTTTTTGGTTCTCTCCAAACCATTGGTACGCCGAATTTCAAACATTTTCTTTTGCCGGTAGTCCACTGCCGTAATTGCTCTGTGCAAGTTTTACATACAAGATGCGGGGCCCACGTTTTGTCCTGATCACCAAGCTTAACTCCAAAGTATGCCAAATATGCTTGCTTCACAAAGTCAGTAATAGCTCGTCTGTTTTGTTGGAACATGTATTCTCCGCATATATAACAAAACACATCAGGTTGATTGACACAACTTCTTCTTGAACTGGACGCTGAACTCATTTTAATTCTGTTCAATAACACAACACTCTTTTCTTAACAGAAAATAACACGCCGAATTCGATCTACTCTCTTTAGCAAGAAGGCACAAACTGACGAGACTTACCTGAGTTAGGGGTATAAAAGGGTCAGTTCAGGTACCTGGGAGGCAATGTTTCCACTATTTATAGATTTACCTGGAATTTACTCATTTACAGACTGACAATAAAACAATTGCACCTACATTAATGATTATAAAATAATTTTAGAACTCTCAGAAACCAATAAACTGCATAGAAACCAGATATGTAGATAAATTTATGTATCTAAAAAAGTAGAGCTGATAGAGAAAAACGGATTGCACCTATAGATTTAGCTTCCCAAATATAGTTAAAATCAGGTCTAAAATCCCAGGCACCAAAAAAATTTTTTTTGTTCCCCTGTGTTATATTTGCAAGGATCACACCTTTTGGGAACGACTTTTATCTACTGATGAGAGTAAGTTCAACATTTTTCAGTAGGACGGCAGACGTTTAGTGTGGCGACTGTGGCGTAAGTTAAACACTGAGTTTGAACCGAAAAAATTGTGTCCAACTTTTAAGCATGGTGGCGGTTCAGTGATGGTGTGGGTAAGTATGAGTGCGAGTAGGACGGGGAATTTAGTTTTTATTGATGGCATTATGACCAAATTTACGTACTTAAACCTATTAAAAATAAATTTGCCATTAAGTGTCGCAAATTGAATCTAGGAAATAATTATTGGTTCCAACAAGACAACGATCCAAAACACACTGCTTATATAGTGAGGCAATGGACTGTATACAACACTCCCCATCAGTTAATTACACCCCCTCAAAGCCCGATTTAAATGCAATTGAGCATCTATGGTCGGAAATAAAAAAGACAGTTACGAAATTATGAAATAAAAGTTAAAAACACTCATAAGCAGGCAATTACAAATGTATGGCAAAATTGGACCCTGATATCACACAAAAATTGGTAGCAAGCATGCCTAAACGTTTAGAGGCCGTGATGGCAGCTAAAGGTGGACCAACCGAATACTAACTTGGCCAATTTCACCAAAAAATCCTGAAGTACGAATACTTTTGCGACCCGTGATTTTGCAATAGAGAATAATTTAGTTTTTATTTTCTAAACAGTAAATGATATGAAATTCAAGTTTAATTTATGTAATACTCACACATGTATGTTTGTAATAAAACTATTATGATTAATTATACTTACATCCATTAAAAGAAAATTGTGGCTATTTACAATTCCCTCTAAAGTACGAATACTTTTGCGAGTAACTGTATGTAAAGAAATGGTGACAGGTACGTCGTTGATTATCTTATATGAATGAATTAATTAAAATTGGTAATGCTCATTTCTTATTATTTCTCTTAACATCGGACTCATCCCCACCACTGGGCCGAAGGGGTGGGGGTTACATCGAACACGTCACTAAAATTTAATTTTATTCAGAATGAAAGATCACTTGTCAGGATCAGTCGAGACAAGAACAAAACTAATTTTTTTTAATCATGTACGTACGTATGCTGCGTTCAACTTCATCATCTTCGTCGTTATTGCTTTTTTAACATGGCGCTACCTCAAGAACAATTTCGGAGTTAAAGCGCTATTCAAATACACACAAAAATATTTCAATCTACTAACCGAACAGCGTCTGGAGCGCCAAAATCAGAAGGAACCCCCTCCTCGACGCGCCAGCTAGCATCGTATTTATCTCCATTCGTCCTTCTCCAAAGAACCGGAGCGAAACAATATCACTCGCACTCATACGCACCAGAATCACTTAAGGCGAAATGTACTCTAAGTCCTGCGGTGTGCAGTGAGGGCGAGATTTCGCCGTCGCAAGCTCGCCTTCCTCAGGCACCGGCATCACCTTCGAACCCCGGGACTAGTCGGTACCTGTCAGTGGAAAAAGAAAGGTGCGACGGAGCGAAGTAGGCAGAATTTATTGTTGAATTTTGTTGCTGAATTAGCCCGGCATCCGGTCGGAGTGAGCGTAACCGTCCTCTTGATCAGAACATCGCGCGAAAACTGTAGGAGAGGGAGCGCGACTATGTGAAGCTGCGCGCTTCCCGATAGACGCTATTACGACGCCACTCCCACAATACGCCGCCGTCGCCGCCGCGAAACTGAAATCTCTCCGGTGCCGACGTCTCCGTCCCCGACGAAAGCCGTAGACACGGTGCGGTCCACGAGGTGTTTACGGCAAGAGTTAGATTCCGTCTTGTTCGGAACGTGGCATTCCCGCGGTCTTCCCCGGTACAGTATAGTAGAAGTAGCTATATAGTTAATTAGTGGGATGAGGTCAAATGTTTCCAAAAAAAACTAATTTTCAGTTAGTCGACGTTTCGCAAAATTTATTTGCATCCTCAGGACTAATTGAATACGCTTTTTGCTGTCGTTTCTAAAAATAAATATGAATGACAGAAACATTGATATAACATAAAATAATAATAGAATACAACGTACCTCATCCCACTAATTAACTATATAGTTATATGGAAACAGGTCACTAATCCTACATTACAATCAAGTAGAATTAGGAATTAGCCGAGAAGTAACTGACACTTCACCAAAAAAAAAATGCTTTTTGTAGAGGAGGCTTAAAATATTAAATATCGTTTTTTTTGGCAATTTAAAATTATTGTTACTTTGAAATAAAAAGAGAACCGTAAACTATACAAAAAAATGTTTCAGACAAAAAATGTAACTAGTAAAAAACGCTACAAAACCCATCAATTGAACTTTGCAAATTGGTTAATCTATTTATCTGCAAAATTGAAAAAACCGTCAAAATGGCCCCTTATTTCAATTGTTTATAACTAATTATAAAGTAAGCCTTGTAAGCCTTTAAAAGTATTGGAAAATGAAGGTATCGGTGTGCTTAAAAAACGCTGAAAATTTCAAATCCATATATTTTTAGTTTTTGAAAAAGTAAATTGTAAATTAAAAAAGGTGCTTTCGTAAAACAGCCCTTAATTTTTTTGTAAACATCAGAGAGTAACGACTCAAAATGGATTCTCTTCTTGATGAGTTGGACTATCAAAGTAAAAAGAAAAATTAATTGAATTTCACAAATTTAATTGTTTAAAATTGACACTGAAAAGTACGTCCGTTTTAAAGTTATAAACGAATTAAATAACTGGTTCGTTTTTTATCGTACAATGTTGAGACTAGAATCATTTTACAGCTACAATTTTTCTGCTGAATAAAAAAAAAAAAGAATGCTCCAAGTAACTTGGGAGCCCAGATTTTTTTTCTTTTCTTGCACTCATAACTAATTCAATTTTTTGATTTTTTTTGTTAAATTAACACAGTAATAAGATCAAATCTTGTTGGTCGGTGTAAGTTTCCTGACGGAGGCAGGAGTTTCTCCTGGTTCGTCTCCGTGCTCATATGGAAGGGAATACTACAACTTTAATAAAATTAGTCAAAGCGACTTATTTTATATATAATAATATTACTCAACGATTGTCATTACCATTACCATTAAACAATGATATTTGTGAAATTCAGTTAATTTTTCGATGTACTTGATAGTCCAACTCATCAAGAAGAGAATCTATTTTGAATTGTTACTCTATAATGTTTACAAAAAAATTAAGGGCTGTTTTACGAAAGCACCTTTTTTAATAAACAATTTGCTTTTTCCAAAAACTTTTTTAAGTACACCGATACCTACATTTTCCAATATTTTCAAAATTATTGGGGGTAGTTTTCACCCTTATTTTGAGGATTGAAAGTTTAAAATCGAAATTTAGAAAAGCATGACGATTTTTTTTAATTTTTTTTTAATTTCTTCCTTTTTTTTGTACTTTCGATTAATTTTTAATTCATAATAGGCGTCGACCAGAAACTGGCCCAAAAAACGGCCAAATGGTGAAAAAACTTGCGTTTTAGCGTATTTCCTCATCCTGTGAGATAGTAAATGGCAAGTGGACAATATATTCCAAGGTTTTTGGGGTCACTGATTACGAATCTAACATCAGATTTTCAAAAAACAAAATGGCGGATCCAGTATGGTAGTCAACTTTTAAAAAATGGGTAAATTTTTGAAATTTAAAAAATACCATCGTATTCTAGGGAAATTTTCTACGTGTTCTCACAGGATGAGAAAAATATGATAAACCACGTTTGTTCACCTTTGGGCCGTTTTTTGGGCAAGTTCCTGGTCGACGCCCATTATGAATTAAAAACTAATCGAAAGTACAAAAAAAAAAGAAAGAAATTAAACAAAAATTTGAAAAAAAATCGTGTCATACTTTTAGAAATTTCGATTTTTAAACTTTCAATCCTCAAAATAAGGGTGAAAACTACCCCCAATAATTTTGAAAATATTTTTATCGTATTCTACGCAAAAAAACACATCGGAACCATTGCAACCTTCTTTTTAATTTTTTTTCATTTTCTTACCGAGAAAGATTTTAGAGTCGAAACGAACATTTGTATTTTCTCACCCTCACCATCCCTCTCCTTGTGGCTCAAAAAATCTAAAATTTTAGGGAAGTTAGTTTTTTAGCAAGTACTATCGATTGTGATATGTTTCAAACAGAAATTTTTTTTGACCTCACTTAGTTGGCGTGAAATGCCCCATATGCAAATTTCACATAACCAGATTATGAGCAAAAGTTGTAACCAATTTTATTTGACATACTACACTCCTATGAACACATTAACAATTATATTAATGAGTTTTACACTTAGAAAATGGAAGCACATAAAAGAAAATGCGAATGATGAATTAGCTAAATGAAATAATAGAATGAATTTCCTAAATATTAAGCCCAACCCGAAGTCTTCAAGTACTATTGTTAACTTGCAAATGACTGCTGAAGTTGAAAAGCGACTATGATCATGAAATATCTTGGAGAGACTGATATTTGTAGTATGAAGTTACAAAAAAAAATTCAGCTCGATCCGTTAATAACTTTTCGACTAACTAGCGATCGAATTTTTTTGCAAGCCTTAATTAACAATGACGCCATTTTTTTGTTTATTGTACGATATTGACCGGGTTGGGCTATAAAAATCATAAAACTCTTAAAGTTTGCGAGACTTTTTGAGATTTTGAAAAATATTGATTTGGACCAGTTTTATAACGTTTTCTTCGTTACTACCTTTTTTGATATTGTTGAAATTACGCTTCAAAACGCGTATTTAAAAAAATGGGCGTCAAGATATTATAATCACAATTCCGAGAATTTCGAAGCGGCAACGTTAAAACAATATATACATGTATGTACGCCGCGTCAAAGAAGGTAGTCGCGTAGAAAACGTTATACTTACAGGTAAAACTGGCCCAAATTAATATTTTTCAAAATCTCAAAAAGTCTCGCAAACTTGAAGAAATTTATGATTTTTCTAGCCCAACCCGGTCAATATCGTACAATAAACAATGAAATGGCGTCATTGTTAATTAAGGCTTGCAAAAAAATTCGATCATTAATTACTCGAAAAATTATTAACGGATCGAGCTGATTTCTTTTTTTGTAACTTCATACCACAAATAGCAGTCCCACCAAGAAATTTCATGATCATAGTCGCTCTACATTCGAAGTAAAAAAAATAGTGAAAAAAAAAGCACAGTTAACAATAGCACTTGGAGACCTCGGGTTGGGGTTAAAATTTTGGAAATTCAATAGGCTACAACTTCTTAGATGCACATGCTATATAAAATGTGCCAAGGAACGGAGATATAAGCGAAAATGTGAAAAAAAACACTTTTTTTTTCAAAAATTGTTAATTTAAAAAAAATTAGCGGATGGTTTCAGTTCTACGGACTCCGCGCATTATGTTCTACGCAAAAAAATACATAGGAAACCGTCACTACTAGCCCCGTCACTACTCCCTGCCTACTGGACTAAAAGTAAAAATGTAAGTTTCAGCTCCTTTGGACATTTATATTGACATTAAAAATAGTAGCAAAGATCTATCTACATTTCGTTTTTCGACTTTTGCACTCCTAGATTAACATTTTGCCCCACTGTGAGACGGAGTCGAAGACACCATACCGATTGGCCCCCGCGAGACAAGGAGTGCTTGCGTTACGTCTCTGAATCGTGCCTCCGTGGAATTGATAGCGGCTCTTAAATCATAAGGGCAGTTAACAGCAGACAGCCCCTCTGGTACCGCTGCCTCTGCCTACAGATGGATATATTTCGGCTAAGGGTTTTTGCCGGCCGTCGCGTCGGGAGTAGCTATGACATATTTTTAGTCACTTAAGTTGGTCCCTGCCCAAAGTAGTCGATATCGCGATGTCGTATATCAAGGGGAAATATATGATTTATTAGGATAGTGTTACAGACGGTAAGGAGATCATTCTCTATATTTTGGTCTCCTATACTGCCTGGATAAAATGAGGGGGTTAATACACCCCACAATTCGTTTTGCTACAGTGGAATATATTTTAGGAGGTACAGATGGTAAGGAGCTTCTCTATATTTTGGTCCCTATACGCCTGGAAAAATGAGGGGGATACGATATTAACCCGTCTAAAAATGGATATGGACCAGACAGAAAGAAATATTCGTTTGTGTCTACATATGTGGTATATTATGGTGAAATATATAATTTATTAGGATGGTGTTACAGAAGGCAAGGATTCACCATATCTTGGTTCCCAATACTGCCTGGGTAAAATGAGGAGATCGATAAAATACACAGGCCTACAAAAAAAAAGTATCTGGTTCTGGGATGGAGACTTACTCTTTCTTATGTATTTTGTGCCGCTGAATCCGAATTCATCACAAAAATGGGGGTTCCGCAGCTAATTTTGAAGATAACCTCAAAAAACTGTCGAAAACGAAGTTTTTTCGGTTGTAAAAGCTTGAGAAGGACAAAAAAAATGCCCACAAAAGTAAAGTATCTGATTCTGGGATGGAGACCAACTTTTTCTTATGTATTTTGTGCCCCTGAATCCGAATTCGTCATAAAAATAGGGGTTCCGCAGCTAATTTTGAAGATAACCTCAAAAAACTGTCGAAAACGACGTGTTTCGGTGGTAAAAGCTTGAGAAGAACAAAAAACATATTTGCTTCACATCAAAAACACTTTGTTTCTACGTATTTTGGTCTACTGAATCCGAATTCCGAAAAAAAAGATGTTTGACCAACGGGTTTTGGAGATAACCTCAAAAAACTGCTGAAAACGACGTTTTTTGTAATTAAAGCTTGAAAAAAATGGGAATATGATTCGCGTCACATATAAAATACCGCATTCCTATGTATATTAATTTCTTAAACCCGAATGTGTTATGTTAAGAACATTTTTTTGTAGACCTGTGTTATTGGTTTTAGAGACAAAATGTATCGCTTTGTACATGTATTTTAAAACAGTTTTCCTAATTGAAACATAATTACATTGTTCAAGTTCTGGGAAAACGCGCCACCTTTTTTTAAGCTTTGATTGTTAGCCTAGGGAGGCACGAAATATAAACTTTTTAATTAACACAGTAAGGGTTACATCATGCGTCACGAATCTTCTAATTAAATTTCCCGCTCGGTAACAAGCAGTACGAATAGTACGATTAAAATTTTCACTCTCGCTTGAAAGGACAACAAATGTGGAACTAATCGGCTACCTTTCGTCGGTGTTGAATTTGACTCGGAAATGTAAAACGGGGAACACACAAACGCGATCACAGCCGCGATCGCGATCGCAATCAGTTCGTTCGTCAACAGATCTCAATAATTGGTAGTAACTTGCATATATGTATATTCTCCGCCTAAAGGTTCTTTTATACGGTAACATCAGTCGTCATTTCAGTTTCAGTTTCAGACAAACTGTCAGTTTTTTCTACGTGTAAAAATTAAACACTGAAAGGAGAACTGAAACGGAGACTGAGAGTAGACGGGACGGATAGACCTATTTGTTTTATCTCAGTTCTTAGAATTCCTAAGTGTAAATAAGTGTGTCATGCCTCAGTCCGTTCGCTCACGTCAGTTCTCTTGAAAATCTTGCCCAGTGCGTGTCGCAACTGTCGCTATGTCCAAGGATCACAATTTTGTTGTAGAGTTCATTGAAATTTTTAAAACTTCATCGTCTTCTTTCTTCAGTACCAAAGCTAAGGCTATTGCAATGAGACAGTCTTCATCCATGAGTTATTACATTACCACATAGGTACACTTTTAAACCAGTATAAACAATATGTGTTGAACACTTTCTTGAACTCAAAGCGAAACACGTGTTAACAACTCTGTTCAGATTTGTACAAAGAACTGAAACGAAGAAGAACAGTAAGAACTGAACGGATCGTGTAAACATAAACCCTCTTCGGAACTAAATGAAACGAGAACGGAAACTGAAACTGAACTGAGAACTGATATGACCGTTTAAAAGGTACTTAACTTAAGCTGCGAATGTCCGCGCATACCTTCGCATGTCTGAATTATCCGCACGTTTCCGGGTCCAGTGTGTGACCGGACTAACTCGCACATGCGTATTTAATCAGCGGATAGAATGATAACACAGCTCCACAACAAAAAAATGGTTTGCAGCGGTCTGACTATGTATACTATATGTTTTTTGGGTCGCTGAAACCGAATCCGAAATCCAAATTGCTTCATCAGATCCTGTTATTTTCCTAACCTCAAAAAACAGGCCTAAAACCATGATATTCAATCTTAAAATATAATTTGACAAAAACCCAAACGAAATCCCTTAATCATATATTTCATCTCAATTCTATGACCATATAATATTAAACCTCAACAATGCCCCAAAAATAACCTTTTGATTCTAAAACCCCATAACTCATAAAAACACGGCTTAAGCAGTGTAAATCATATTTGGGGGAGCCTTTTTTTTTTTTTTTTTTTTGTTTGCGGGGGAAAAAAATTTTTTTTTTTTTTTTTTTTTTTTTTTTTTTTTTTTTTTTTTTTCCTTGGTGTTTTTTTTTTTTTTTTTTTTTATTTACAAAACTCTATAACTTAGACCCCATACCTCAAAAATCAGTAGTGGTACGACCTTATGATACTAAAAGAAAAACCCAAACTGTAAACAAGAGATTTAGTAGGCAGCTTAAGGGAAGCTTTCTGTTTAAAGTGAAAAGTCGTCCATGTCACTACGTTTATTAACGCTATTTTTATTCATTTTTATTTCTACCATTTCTAAAAGTAATCGTTTTTTAAGGTTTGGTTCTGTTCCTAATATTTTACAGTTTTCAAAGTTGAATTTGTGTTCTGGATTATTGATTATGTGTTCCACTAGTGCTGTATGTGTCTTTTTCTTCTTCTTTATTTAGTGTTCTTATGTCATATTCATGTTCTTTTTCTATTCTAAATCTTTTAAATATCTTTTTGTTTGACCAATGTAAACTTTATTACAGTTGTTAGAGTCACACGTAATTTCGTACACAACATTCGATTTATCTAGTTTAAGAGTTTTTGATTTTAATTTGGAGTAACATTGCGCACTATATTTGAATTTTTCGAATTTTTTTGAATTTGAATTTTTTAAATCGATATGTTTGAAACGGATTTGCCCTTCAATCCCAGTACCACTTAAATCTCAAAACCGCGTGGTTTTAGCGACCCAAAAAACATATAGTATGTCAATATAGTCAGACCCCTGCAAACGAAAAAAAATTTTTGTGGAGCTGTGTAATGAAAGGCATGCAAGTTATCGACATTTTGATACATTCGTTTCTAGACTGAATGATCTCCATTCGATCGATTGACGATGAACCACGCAGCGGAAGGCCTTCAAGAACCGATGAAAATGTCGATAGAATACCGGATTCTGTGCGTTCAGATCGTCGGTTGCCGACAAGAATGATCGGGGAAGAGTTCAATTTGAATCACACCACTGTTCATCAGATTTTCACTAATGAATTGGGGATGAAAACAATTTGCGCAAAATTTATTCCAAAAAATCTTTCGCAGGAACAAGAGGACATCAGGAGAGAAAAGTGTCTTGACTTTTTGGAATCGATTGAAAATGATCCCTATTTTATGGAACGTGTCATTACTGGTGATGAGACTTGGGTGTTTGAGTACGATCCGGAAACCAAGCGCCAAAGCATGGAATGGCACACTTCAAGCTCTCCAAGACCCAAAAAAACAAGAATGAACAAGTCGAAGATCAAATGCATGCTGGTTTGCTTTTTTGATAACCGGGGAATTGTCCACAAGAGAGTTTATGCCTCCAGGCCAAACAGTAATTTAACACTTTTACAGAGAGGTACTGGAAAAACTTCGAAAAAGGGTCATGCGTCGGAGACCAGACATCAAGAACAACTGGATGTTGCATCACGACAATGTTTCACGGCCTTGTCACACAGCCATTTCGGTAAACGAGTTTTTTAGCCAGTAAACACATTCCTGTGGCTCCTCCGCCTCCTTATTCGCCTGATTTGAGTAAATGTGACTTTTTTCTATTTCGAGATTGAAAAAAAAACGGCTTTGTAACCGACCAGCTGAAGGCTATTCCACTATATAAGTTCCAGAACTGCTGTGAGGAATGGAAGAACCGTTTCCAACGCTGTGTGGCTTCCCAAGGAAGTTAATTTGAAGGCGACAATACTGAATTGTAATTCTGTCAGAATAAAAAATTTAAAAAAACCAGTCTCATTACTTAATTTACCCAGTTCGTATCGTTGACGAACGACAAATGTTCAAAATTATTTCGTTCGCAATGCATAACGAGATAAAAGATCCCTCGTAGCTCCAGTAACCAGGGAATAAAACGGACAAAAAATGAAACGATCCAGCCGATGAAAATAGCTATCTTATTACAGCGTCAGAAAGCTTCGAGGCTGACATCGAGATTTCCCTTCTCCACCTGTGCTTCGACGTCGTGGAAAGCCCTATCGCGAAAGTTCGCCGTAAAGCGTACGGCGCGGGTATTAGCGGTCCCCGTTTAAACATAGAATCCGGAATCTAAGACGTAGACCGTGCCACCTAACTAATGTAATGAATTAGGGGCGTCGGTGTCGACGTTCCTCTCTCTTACATGGCGTAAGTGTAAGGTTTCATCCCGGTTTCGCCGAGCCCGCTTCTCTGATTGCTTATTGAATCTCCCCAATCTAATATTTCATTATTAGGAGTGTCTCGGAACGCGGGCACCCCACCATCTCCGTTCGTAACTCAATACCAATTAGCGCTAAGTGAACGTCGTAATTTTTACTGACGGAAAGGATAGGCCGCGGCAATCGATAAATCGGATTTCATCTCATAAAATTATAACTATCTGGCAGGCTTCGGTAATAACGTTAACGGACTTCTTTTCAGAGAAATCGCGGGGCCTTTTCCGAGAAAGATCCGAATCAATCAGCTTCGTAAATATGATAATCTTAAATGATATTTCTTGACCTAGATGGGACTGAGTTGGCCGAGTACCTTAAGGATATAATAATTGACCCACAGCCGACTTTAAACAAGCCATGATATAAGAAAATGGCAACGCCGGAACGGAGTCTGGTAGTCGACATAACACATCACGGCCTTATATGTATTTCTGTAAGAAATTGTTTGTCTATTTGCGTTAAATAGTGGTTTTTAAACGTGATAATTACTTTAGACGACTGTAAATTGAAGTGTAGTGTCTGTAGATAGTGCAGTGTATTGATAATTCGATATACAATCGATTTTTTGCGTGTTTTCCGTGTTTTATTTCATTCGTAAACAAACATGCCAAAACGGTGTTGCATTCCGTTGCGAATTGCGATTTTTCTATAAAAACTGAGGGTGTAAAAAAGAGTTTTTGGATTCCCCAATGAGGAAACACACACAAAAAAATTTAAAACATATTTTAAAAAAAAACAGGAGTACCCTCAGATAATAAAATTTCTTTTAGTGAAATCAAATCTCACTTTAGAGTTTCCGAACTATCTGAAAATAATTATGACAATTTCGAAAATACAGATGATATAATATTACAACAAAATTTAGAGACATTTTTTAAAATATTTTCTTCCTGATAATTAGCAGATTGCGATGTTGATGATGCAGTGAAAATATACATTTCTGGATATGTATCTCATATTTTAACTAAAAAAATTTCATGTAATATTTGCCTTTCACATATTGTTGAAAATAATGGAAACTTCATTGGGAATCAATAGGTATTTTGATTGTTTGCAGCGAGGTGGTCTGTCCAATTACCTACAACCAATGTGACAATAATTGTTTTCCATATGTATGCTATATTAGAATATATCAACAACAACGACTTGGACAAAGAATTTCTTAAAATTGAAAATCAAAAAGACTTCCTTAGCCATTTAACTTTAGAAAGTATAAGGTCAGATAACTTTTATTTGGATTTCTTAAACACATGTATTCGTGGAAATAATATATGTAGATCGCATTTTAAGAATGATTTGTTCAATTATTGCAAATATTCTTTTAAATAACTACGTTAACACTCAAAACAATAAAGCTCTAGAACAAATCAGATTACAATCTCATTCAAAAAATGTAACAAGCGATCTGAAGCGATTTTCCTGGCAAAAATACGCGTGCCAAGTTAATAATATGAGATATTTATCATTTCTTTCCTACACGATATTACCTACATTGATTAGGTAAGCAATATGTAATAAATATTTCATTATTAAAGGGCTTGTGTTAGCTTTGCACCTTCCCGTTGGTTTTGCTGAACAATTGAATATCACATGTTTTTATGTAGATTCACGTATGGTTTTTACATACAATATTGTTATATTTAATTGACCAAGCAGAGAAAACTATATATGACGTATTTGAAAAGTAAATATACATATTATTATGTAGAAAATAAATTTGATCCACTTCAAACGCCTCGGCAAAGGCGCGCCGAAATCGTTGCGGCCGGACTCCAAGTTAGCGGTGGCGCGGAGCGGTTGCCACATTTACTTCGTGGCTTGTTTAAAGTCGGCTGTGATTGACCCTTAAGGGGGCATTCGAGAAAAGAAGAGGAGTTTACACTATTTGTGCAGCTTTTTTTACAGAAATAATATAAGGAGATTCTAGTTTTCCTAGAAGATACACGCAGTAGGTACATCTTTAAAATTATGAATACGTTTTCTAGTGTCCAATATTTGCAAATAACGCTGCCTCACATATTCGGAGTTTCCGTTTCGAAGGAAAGTTAAACGGTCATGGAAAGTTAAATAAAAACAAAGGTGTATAGTAATCAAAATAGAAGTATATTAAAATAAAAAAAAAATTGGCTACAAGGTATATGAATATAATGTAATAAAATGTCTGTTACTTGCTGGCCCCACTAAAACCATTGGCCACCAACGTTCTACCATTTCTAAATTTTCTTGACAATTCAATGAGGTTATAAACCATCGATTAGAGAGGTTTTCTTTGATGTTGTTTTTTTTTTTCGGATGTCTCAATATTCTAAGTGGGGCTTTTAATTAGTGGATTTGGCGTATAATCATTATATGGACACTTGACGTTAAAGCACACGTAATAAACCAAATCATGTTTCAGTGGGAACTAGTTTAATAATAGTCCGGTAATATTTAGTGGTTCATCCCTCAAGACTTTAATTAATATCTGACCAGACCGGGAGTAAGGCAAGGGACAGAAATCAAGGGTCATGTTATTTTAGGGGCCGGGTTGGAATAATCGACCTCAACATGTCGACGAGTTCTGCGGCTATAACTTATGGGTAGCTGGATACTAAAACTAATGGGACACTAACAACACATGATTTCGTATATGTATAAGGCGACATTTCCCAACCATAGAAGGCCACACAGTTGCATTATGTATGGTTTGTATTCTGTATTGACAATGTATAAGAGAAAGCCGTTTATATAATTAGGTAATACCTACTGGGAATTCGCAACATGCAGCATGTTTGTGCATATATCAATTCACAGATGATCATAATACATCATCTTTTTTTTTCATTGTTTTTTTTTAATTTACTGGTTTAGATTCACTCTAAATAATTTAAATATATCTCAAAACATTTTTCGGCTGCGCAAAATAAGTAAAAACGTTGGTAATAGAATTTTTTAAAGTAGCAAATACAGTGTATATTGTTCAGTCAACAGTTTTATAAAATGCCATAAAAGTTGAATCCATTAGAAGGTACCAATAACAAGGGTCTAACAATTTCTAAATTTTTTTTGAAGGATTTTATAATTCATTATTTATTTTCAGCTGATTGTCAAAAGTGTGTTCTATGCTAATTTTACCAATTTTTTTTCCTTTGGTATCGATTGCGAATTGATTTGACAAAATGATTTTCTTTATATTCATCTATAAAAGTAATTTCAATCAGAAAATCATTGTTTGTTTGGTATTTTTTTTTCAGTCGAAAGAAGTAATCATGGAAACGAAAATTAAAAAATTTTGTCGCACCAGAAATAACTTATTCATACCTATTCTTAGTGTCACATTCTATCCCCTATGAATGCATCAAAATTACGCCAAACAGAGATAATTTGTGCAGTGTTTACCATCCAACATGTAATGCGTAAATTGATTACATGCAGAGAACTCTTAATCATCCCTTCGTGTTGACGTACTGTGTCCATGAAGAGCTGTTGAGATTGTGTTTACAGAATCATGAATTATTAATGTCTCGTGGGAAATTCTCGGCGAATAAAATTGGGGAATAGCAAAAACAGATGCATATACGAGAGGTTAAGTTTATTAGAAGTATATATTAATGTAACGAATTTCCTGGAACACGGATTGCACACAGGCATGAGGTTGTTTAATTCAACTGTAATATCGAACTGGAATGATTATTTATCAAACTTTATACATAATGTGGAATATCTTTACCAATATTTACATTTCAGAAATATTAAGATGTATTTTCAGCCATTTGTCTGTTCGGAATGGTAGCTAGGTTTGTGTAAAAAAAGGTTAATATCGCATTTTTAGAGGTATGCATCGTGTTTACTTTGCGAAAAGTGGTTCTTGGGTGAAAGATAGTCGAAAACAATATTTATATTTTTCATAAACATTGTATGTGCCTAAATATTGCAGAAGGAATATATAGATTCAATAGCATGATGCTTTAAATCAATTGCGTTTTAAATCAATCGCTCTTCCATCACGTGCCAAAAACAAGAAATTGTCATTTACAAAATGAACTATGCAAAAAAAATCATAAAAAAAGAATTATTTGATCCAAATCTGATCAATTATACAGCATTTTAGTAAAATAAACTAGTGGAAAAAATTAAGAGATCAAAAAAAATATCCAAATTTTTAGGTGATTTTCAACAAGGCCGTAACTTGGAGAAAAATGGTCTCACAGAAAATTTAAGAAAAGGAAATTGTAGCTCCAGGTATCTAGTTGGTGGATCTGAACTTCGAAATTTTTTAGCGTCAGCGATTTTCGAGTAATCCTAAGAAAACCACCGACAAAAAAAAATTCGATTTTTTTTTTTGGTTCTTTTTTGTCGTCTACGAACTTGAAACCATTTTTTTTGACTTAACCACCATATGGACCAGATAACTTGTCCGTATTTCGTAACCGAAAAACCACCAAAAGCCCTTTTCCTGTTGCTTTTTTCAAATTCATGTAAAGAATGGAAATTTTTTCTTCGAAGAACTAATGGCTAATTCTTGTAGAGGATTTATTCAAGTTCTCGAAACCCACTTTTAACTTTTTGTGTGATCATTGGTTGCTGAGATATTGATAATCAAACACAAAAAAAAACCTTTTCCATTCAAAGACCGATATCTCGGGGGGAAAATGTTGGAATCAAATTTTTTAAAAAGGGGAATTGAACTGTCAAGTTTCTGTCCATATGGTGGATTCCAGATTAATCCAAAAAATTTTCGAAATTTTTTGTGGTTTTCTTAGGATTACTCGGAAATCGCTGACGCTAAAAAATTTCGAAGTTCAGATACAAAAACTAGATACTTGGAGCTACAGTTTATTTATTTTTTTTATTTTCTGTGCGACCATTTTTCTCCAAGTTAGGGCCTGTTCAAAATCACCTAAAAATTTGGAATTTATTTTTGATCCCTCAATTTTTTTGCACTAGTGTACTTAAACCTTTTGTAGGCATTATTCTATATAAGGAGTGCCTTTTAGTTATCTACAAACTTGATAAGTTGTCCGTATATGTTTAAATAAAAAATGTAATGGTATCTTTTTCGCAGGATTTTAAAAAAAGTGAATCTAACGCCTTTTGCAAGTTTGCTCCTCAAATATAAAGGGTGAGTTACTTAAAATGTGTACCCCCTTTATCTCAGTTAATTTTTATAAAGACGACTTTTTATGAATTCTTGGATGGCATAAACTAATTCAAAAAAAATCTCAAATTTTTGAGTAGTGATATTTTAAAAATATTATCCGTAGTATGTATTTAAAAAATGTACGTTTATTGAATGATTACAAATGTTTTCAAGACATACGAGATATCTTGCTACATATTTAATACAATAGGTACGTGGTGTGTAAATTAAGTAATGAGACTAACAACATAGCGCTTAACCTAGCAACACTGCGGTAACTCCACTTGGAAGGACGGTAGGTTAACATGTAATACACCTTCAGTACAAGTTTGAACTTGTTAGGGTCATAATAATTGTTTGTTCTGAATTGGTAGAGACAATTAAGTTCCATGTGACAAAATCGGGCTCCGGAAGGAATAATAACAAGTATTAACTATAAATTGAATCGTTCATCTTAACTTACCCCGTGACATTTTGAGCAAGGTGTGATATAGTTTTTAGTTAGTTTGTTTTTCCTATGGTATTTTTTGTTATTATGATAAAGAGCGTAATTTGTTCCGGAAAAAGGGGGAAAAGGAATATAATAATATTTCTTTTTGCAAAACTTCAACACGCTTAAGTAAATATTATTTTTCGTGGTTTATTTTATTTTTTTATTGTTTTTTGGGGTAAATTTTATGTAAATAAATACTTATTATTATTATTAGTTGTTGTTTTTCGTAAATGGTTTTTCTAGTGTGTTTTTCTAGTGACATTTTGAGCAAGGGGGGGCCTTGCCGGGTGGGATATCGGGGAGGTTCGCTTTAGACTTGGTACAGAGCCCAGGATACCTTTGCCCAACCCCCCTGCTACGGAGACAGTGTTTTTTCAAGATCCCAGGTTTTTTTGGTGGATTAAGGCATTCTCAGAAGGAAAACAACAGTCGATTGAAGATGAACAACGCAGCGGAAGGCGCATTCATCTTCAAGAATGTCTCCTTATTCGCCTGGCTTGAGTCCTTGTGACTTTTTTCTCTTCCCGAGATTCCCGAAAAATCACCTAAAAGGACGTCATTTCCAGGGACCATAGAAAACATTCAAACAGCTGTAACCGACCAGCTGAAGGCTATTCCAGTATATGAGTTCCAGCAGTACTATAGGAATGGAAGAACCATTTCCAGCATTGTGTGGCTTGCCAAGAAAGTTATTTTTAAGGAGACAATACTGAACTGTATTTCGATTCGAATAAAAAAGTTTAAAAAAATCATCTCTCATTACTTAATTTAGACAACTCTGTATTTCCAACACATCAGCATAAATCAATAAAGCTATCAATATAACAAAGTGTAACAAGATATCTCTTATGTATCTTGAAAACTGTAGACGTAATCATACAATACTAATATCTATATTTTTGCTATCAGAAAATTACGGATAATATTTGTTAGTAAAAAAATACATGTTCCTTAAAAAAAGTCGCACTCTTACAGTTCAATGAGTTTTTTAAATTAACTTATGTCTTCTCCATAAGTCCATAAAAAAACGTGTAAAACCCTTTTTAAATTTTTTTTGATTTGATGATAATTAAAAGATAAATGGAGGGGGTGTCAACATGATGTACAGGGTCTAACCCTGTACATGTATTTATTATTTTACCCTGTACTTATTATTTTAATTTCAATAAAAATAATGTATTTTTTATGGACGGCATATAATTTCGCCACCTGTTTTTAATAAAGTTACGTAATTTTCATCATATTCTTTGAATACAAAAAATACCTTGCTTTGATGTCGACTAAGACGTGGGAAGACACTCTTGACTACATAAGTATTTTACTTTACTTTATTATGCCTTCTTACTCATCGCAAATTCCACTTTTGGGGGCGACGCCCCCGCTAAAAAAACGAACATAAAATCCATTTTAGCCTTTCGTAGACTCCTTAACGGTGACACGAGGGCGGCCTCTCAAAAATACATATTCATAAATTACCTACATATACATATAGACACACTTAATGCAGCGTTTTCGGTAATAACTCCTATATATTAAATGAGCGCCGGGTTCTAAAAATAAGTTTATTAAAGCCGTTACTCAAAAAAATATCATTAAGAAACCGCGTCGGGAAGCGGAATGCCAGTAATCTGACTTAAAAATTGATATATTTGGATGGCTCACTATGACTAATAGCACCTATTTCTGTCCTAAGCTAGATACCACTTTTTTAATGCTACACTACCGAATAAGCATTTTGTTATTCAAAACTATTTACTATATTTGTACTTGCAGGGTGAGATTTTAGTGTATTTGGTCTATAAAACCAACTGTTTCAAAAAAAGGCAAGCATGGAATATATGAAGTTGCTTTTAGCCTTCTTACCACGTTCTGAAAATACTACCGAGTCTACAGGGTTCTCATTTATTACTGGGCGTCGATAAACATCCTTATTTTAAACTGCCCTATAAATTTAAATAAATAAATAAAAACGAACTACATACGTATTTTTATATACGAATTTGAAAGAGCACAAAATTTTTTAAAACATGTATCATCACAGGGGTCCGGAAAGTGTGCTACAACGCAGGGTCAGCACTATACAACTGATAATTGAAGTATAAACCGTATTTTTTAAGCGCCTTGTAAATTATATACGCGTGTATTTCTTGCCCGTGCGTACGTACACAACTAACCATGCGTGGTAACACACACTGGGACTCTCCAGTGACGCGATCGAGGGAAGCCTATATGCAATTTGTCCATATAGCGTAGCGATCGTTCCGTTGGTCGATTAGTATTAGCCTGACGCGTAATGGACGAACGGTAGAACGCAGAGTTAAAAATAATTTTATGTGTCGTGAGTGATTAACTAATAAACGTGTATCGCACCCTGTACGTATTTCTTTTAGTGCGTGTAGTTTATTTACATATTATATGCTTTTGCGTGGATTTTTGCGATAATGGCACAGTTGTTACCATTAGTGAAGAGACTAAAAATTACGAGAATCACATATTTTAAAATGTGCAAAAAAAATTTAATTCAAACAAATGTACAGGGTGTCCCAATTTAGTGTCTCACAAAAAAAAGATTCAAATGCCGATGTTAGGTAAAAATTTCCAAGGAATCTGAAATTTGGTTATAATATATATAATAATCTCGAGATTATTATTTAAGGGTTGTTAAACATATATTCCCAGGAAACGAATTTTGGAAAATGATTGAAGTCAAATTTAAGTGCGGGTTGTTATTATAGGTTATACAAGATCTGCATAACCTCAATATTCTTTTATGCTCAGAAATATCTAAAATATACAGTGAAACAGTATTTGCTAACAAATTGGAACACCCTGTACAAATCTGTTTTTTTTTTTTAAATAAGAACCCAATATTTTTTTAACGATTTTGTATGCAGTTCTAACAATTATGGTAATTTTCTATTAGATTGTGATTGTTTAAATTCAGTAATTTTTTGTTAACCAGTGTTGTCTGGTGCATTTACAAGCACTTAGGCAAACTCGTTTAAACAGCGTGAATTGAGTTTCGGGAGATAAATCTAGTTAGGACGCGAATTCCCTTCGAATGAGGAGGTTAGTGTTGTGGTTACACCACTTAAGATGCAGAAACTTGTCGTGAACTATTTTCTGATATATGTTAAGACATTTGCGATATACATATGTTCTATTCCGTTCATATAAAGAAAATTGTTGAAAAAAATAAATACAAAGGATAGCAAAATGGTCCCCAAAAGGTGTATAATAATCACTAGGACCCATCACGAAATCACAACAACTGGTATATCACTGATAATAAGTTGCTGTCAGTTGAATGATATCAATTTATACAGTGTGGAACAGCCAAATGGAATAAATTCAGTAGCTCCATTATTATGCATTTTTTTTAGAAAATCCTGAGACACGTCAATTTCTAATTCTAAAGTGACATCTTGCGACGTAAAAATGTCATCCCTAACCCCCTTCAATTCAACCCCCTTTAGGTTACAGCTACAACCCCTAAATTTTCAAATTGGAAGTAGGGGCTTATGATACTTCATTTGAAAGGTCTTCTCATTATGTATTCAAAACTGCTATGGTTTTAAATTTTATTGCAGAAATTAACAAGACGAAAAGATAAGTTTCTCCAACGTAGGAAATTCGTTACATTAAAATAAAACTTTTATAAGTAACACTATTTGTCAATTTTAAGTTCTGAAATTGAGAAACTTAGGTCTCTTTTTCTTGTTTTATTTTCTCCAATAAAATTTAAAACCATAGCAGTTTTGAATAGAGAATGAAAATACCTTTCAAATGAAGTATCACAAGCCCCTACTTCCAATTTGAAAAATTAGGGGTTGTAGCTGTCACCTGAAGGAGGCTGAATTTAGGGATGACATTTTTACGTCGCAAGATGTCATTTTAGAATTAGACATTGACGTGTCTCAGGATTTTCTAAAAAAATGCATATAATGGAGCTACTGAATTTATCCCATTTGGCTGTTCCACACTATACACTATAGACTATAGAGTGCAACTGTATAAAATGTGTCCCTCTTTAACCCTTTGTGGGCAGCAAGTAGAAAAAAAACAATTTAAGATGCTGATTTTAGACATTGTTGCAACCTATAGGTAAATTAACTAACAAGAAAATATTTTTTTCAAAACTTTATTCAAATTAGTTTTTTTCAAAAAAAATGTGGTATGCCAGATATACCACTAAGCAATAAATAAACAAAAATTAATTTGTTTTATGAAAATTTTGAAAACATGACTTAGTGTCTGAAAGCCCCCACATATCCACTCACATAGAGCAACTCCACATGTCGAGCAGGACCATTTTGACCTCCTCTGGTGGTTTCTTGTGCTGCACAAGCCGCATCTTCTATATGTTCCATAAACAGGCATCTGCAACTACTGGTCCACCCTTTGTTCAATTGGGATTATTCTCTTGTAATTTTTGACCAGTTTCTTCGGTTCCAAACTTGCCCTTGTTGTTCTCGTTTCATTAATATTTTTACCAGCACCTATTAATCCCGCAACCACAGCTAAGCGAAAATCTTTCAAGCTCAATCCTGTGCTACCTCCACACCTCTCTTGATAAATAATTGACGCATTGACCACTGCGACATCGATAAAATGCCAGATAATTCGTGGCCACCAATCATCGAGATTTTCTAAATCTGTATATCACCCGTGACTTCTTCCTAAACAGGAAAACAAAATATAATAAAACATCGTAAAACAAGAAAAAACGCATCGTTGATGCTTTGTGGTATATTTGATATACCACAAAATAAACATTGTTTAACGACATGCTATCAAATATCTAATAATTTCAGGGTACTTATCACTTACAAATATGATCATTTTACCATAAAATTGTACTTACTCGCCATATTTTTGGGAATTTTTAATAATATAACATTGCACAATCTAGTCACCATAAGTGACAGTCACATGTAAATAGACACCCGCTTAAATCAGCACTGTTGTCGCTAATTGTAAGTTTTACTACTAAGTGCTAGGTGGCACACCAATAACAAAAGTTTGGCACCAGCGGTACGCACGACATACCCCTAAGCAACTAGGAAAGAATTTTTGAAATTGTGGTACGTTCCATGTACCACAAAGCTCGAAAGGGTTAAGAGACTATTTATTCATCAGTTACTAAGCCCAGTGTTATTTGCCATGGAGGCCTTGTCAGTGCCCCACCATGACATGACGCCGTTCTTGAAACTACTTGAAAGTAACAGTCTTCGAAGGAATATGTATATTGTCCTTTGATTTGATGACCTCACGGCGAAGGACTTGCTCGAAATGCGCGGACAGAGGTTTAACGAAAAGTAGTTTCTGACGATATTTATCTTAGGGATTAGTGTCGGCAGTCTGTAAAGCTAGAACAGTTAAACTTTTAAAGCAAACTAGGTAACGTACATTTGATTTGTAGGGACGTAGTTTCCCACGAAAAAAAAAACAAATGTTTGCGGATCTAATGGTCCCATTTAGTCGCTGATAACCTCAACCGGTAATTACAATATTTATTTTTGCTTTAGTGCAAGTTTAGATAAAGAAAAAGAAAGGGGAAAAAGGAGGAGAATCGCCGCGAACGTCCGCGTTTTTAAAGTTTTCTTTGCTATGAACTGATTTATTCGACTAGTTTATGTGGTACGCGTTCGGTAAAGTCTAGAAAAGTCTTGGAGTTCGAACTTTGAAGGTGTACGCGACCAGAGGGACTTTTAAATTTATTTGTGAGACGTTGCTCTTAGTACTGAACATCTGCTAGACGATTATGTGATAGTATCAATATAATACTTTTTCAAAACGATTTAATAGAGCTCATGCAGTTAATCTCAAGTAATAAAGACATTCATTTAAAAAAGCTGTAGATGTCATATTTGATTCGCCAATGTCGTTCCGGTTGATTTACTATTTGGACAAACTCTTTGTGGACAATTCCCTGGCTATCAGCATGCACTTGATATTCGACATGCTCATTCTTGCTTTTTTGGGTCTTGGACAGGTTCAAGTGTGCTATTCCATACTTTGACGTTTGGTTTCCGGGGTCGCACTCAAACACCCAACTCTCATCACCAGTAATGACACGTTCCATAAAATGGGGATCATTTTCGATCGATTCAAAAGGTCAAGACACCTTTCTCTCCTGATGTCCTTTTTTTCCTGCGAAAGGTTTTTTGGAACGATTTTTGTGCAGATTTTTCTCATCCCTAATTCGTAGTCAAAATCTGATGAACAGTGGTGTGATTCAAATTTAACTCTTCCCCGATCATTCTTGTCGTTAACCAAGGATCTTCTTCATCGGTTCTTGAAGATGAAGGCCTTCCGCTCCGTTGTTCATCTTCAATCGACTCTCTTCCTTCTGAGAATGCCTTAAACCACCGAAAAACTTGAAAAAACACATTCTCCGTAGGCGTGTTGAAGTTTTGCAAAAGTATCCGTTGCACTGTGTCCAAGTCTGAAGCAAAATCTGATGGCACTCCGCTGCTCAAGATTAATGTTACTCATTTTTAAAACGCACTAGACAAAAACGGTTTCCGGAAACAGTCACAAAAAACAAAAAATGACTACCTAACAAATTTATACTTGTACTTTCAAGTACTTTCTCTGCAGTGTTACTAGATCGGACGCTACATTGCCAGTCTCATTACGCACCTCGTATAATAAAATCAAAAGAGTTGAAAGTATTACTTCATAGTCAATAAACGTATTTAGTCCAATCAACGAGCGAAAGCCCACATGTTAATTGGTCACTAATTGTTATCAGCAAACAAAAAATATGGTCGTATAGAGAAAGAAATTGTAAGAAAGATAGCGTTTTTTGCTACTCGAGTTTTAATGGCGAACATAACCAAAAAAAATCTCAAAAGTCAAAAAAACTTTTTTTTTGCAAATAAAAAAAACGTCAAGTCCTACACAAGAAAGTTAAATTAGAAAGTAGTAGGTCTTAAAATTGTGCGTCGAGTGAAATTTGAACGATAAAAATCGGTTCATAAACATTTGAGAAAATTTTAAAAAAAACGTCGAAAATCGCGTTTTCGTATTATTGCTGTATAAATTCCAATTTTGTTTGAACAGACTTCTTGTTAACTAGAAGTATAGCCCAAAAAAAAGCAGAAAATGATCCTTTTTCCAAAAATTTTAAAAAGTTTTATTTTTTTCGATTTCTAACGATTTAAAAAAAAAGACGTTTTCAAAAATCAGCTTTTACAGAGGCAAAAATGATCGTACAGAAACGATCATCGAAGACTTGTACTTTTATTCTATTAAAAAACCAAATCGCTTTTATTTAATTTTTGCAAAAAAAATGCTTTGTAAAATTGTAAAATTTTTTCGAACCGGTTTTTTTTTTGAATATTTTTTTTAATTTTGGTTTTACATTTTTGGCCGTTGCATATATGAAAACTGGCATTTAAAACACGTAATTAAAAAAAAAAGAAGGTCCTACGACCTCAGGGAGCCGAGATTTTTGTTTTATTCCTGCATTTTACGTCGTTGCTTATTTTTACACAAATAGGTCTTTCTTTCTTTAAAAAAAAACATCTTTCGTATAAATTAAGTTGACATAATTGTTTGCGAAAGTACAGCGTGGGGTGGGGGCCACGCACTAGCCAGCGCACGGCGACGAGTGGAGGGAACCAGTTGGGCACGAAAACAAACACTTCAAATCGTCGCGCTCGCAAAATTATCTTTTCCTCCTCTTAAAAAAAAGCTCGGCTCCCTGAGGTCGTAGGACCTTCGCTTTTTTTTAAATGCTTTTTAAATGCCATTTTTCAAATATCAACGGCCAAAAATGTAAAACCAAATAAAAAGTTCGAAAAAAACGGTTCGAAAAAGTGATTGTTGACAATTGTACAACGCATTTTTTTTATGCAAAAATTAAATAAAATCTATTTGGTTTTTCAATAGCATGAAAGTACAAGTCTTCGCGAATAAAATGAGCCCATGATCGTTTCTGTACGTTCATTTTTGCCTCTGTAAAAGCTGATTTTTGAAAACGTCTTTTTTTTTAAATCGTTATAACTCGAAAAAATAAAACTTTTTTGTATATTTGAAAAAAAGGATCATTTTCCGCTTGCCTTGGGCTATATGTGTAGTTAACAAGAGGTCTGTTCAAACAAAATTGGAATTTATACAGCAAAAATACGAAAACGCGATTTTTGACGGTTTTTTTTATTTTTTTCTCAAATGTTTTGTGAACCGATTTTTTTCGTTCTATTCTCATTCGACGCGCATTTTTAAGACCTACAATTTTCTGATTTAACTTTCTTGTGTAGGACTTTTTTTTATTTTCAAAATGACGTTTTTGGACTTTTGTGAATTTTTTTGGTTATGTTCGCCATTAAAACTCGAGTAGCAAAAAACGCTATCTCTCTTAGAATTTCCTTCTCTATACGACCATATTTTTTTGTTTGCTGATAACAATTAGTGACCGTTTTTCTCCCCGTTGATTGGGCTAATTAGCAATTTCTTGTAACACCCCGTTCAAACGAGTACATCTACCACTACAGAGTTGTAATAGGAGGAAGGTAACCTGGAAATTCATCTTCTTGCATCGATTTTCCGTCTGCAACAGAGTAGAATTGCTCCAGGATGTCATTTATTTTCGCATTATAACTTTGTAACGAACTAAAATTACAAGTTACATACGTCTTATGATGGAGTTACCGCTGCACGAATTTCTATTATTATGCTTAATCATTATATTAAAAGATTATAGCGAGATGGAATTTAAATTCAATACTTTATGGAATTCAAAGGTTTTTGTGCGAAAAAGTAAGAAGCTTGTTATGTAGTTATTAAAGGCACTAAAATATTTAAAACATTAATATTTTGTTAAATGGAAAGATTCGAAATATTTTCTTTAGAACCGATTATTTGGTACTTTGTGGCCGGTATGTCATTAATATTATAATGTAGAAAAGCCGCTCAATCCGATAATGCCGGCCAACAGTAACAAAAGACGCGGAAATGCTAACGATTAATAGTTTTGATTTAACTTCGCGAAATTCGTATAATCGAGGATTACAATAAAATTACCATTTTGATTTTGTATTTGCATTTTCTTTAAAAGCAAGCTAGAGCGGCGCCAACTTAAGGGTTTATAAATTTCATTAATATTTATCGAGAATTATAGACTTGTAAAACGGAATTTCACTCATTTGTTTTTATAATTATAAAAGATTATTCTTTTTTTTTTTTGAACCTGTTCCTAATACTTATTTTCAGTAACTCTACTACAAAGATAATTGGAAAACATTTTTTCTTCAATAGACATTTGGACTAGAAGACGAAGTACGAGGTGTGTAAATTAAGTAATGAGACTGGCAACGTAGCGCCCGATCTAGCAACACTGCTTAGACGGGACTTTGAACCTGTTAGAGTCATTTGTTTGTGCTTTGTGACTGTTTTCATGAACCGTTTTTTCTAATGCGTTTTAAAAATGAGTGACATTAATTTTGAGCAATGACGGAGTGCTATCAGGTTTTGCTTCAGACTTGGACATGATACTTTTGCCTCAACACGCAATGGACAGGTTTTTTCAAGAGCCCAGGCAGGAGTGAAAGGCGAACCAAGGAGGGAGGGCTTCATCTTCAAGAACCGATGAAAATGTCGATAGAATACGGGATCTTGTGCGTTCAGATGTTCATCAGATTTTGACTAAAGAATTGGGCATGAGAAAATTCTGCGCCAAAATGGTTCCAAAAAACTTTTCGCAGGAACAAAAGGACATCAGAAGAGAAAGGTGTCGACTTTATGGAATGGATTGAATATAAACACCATTTTATGGAACGTGTCATTACTGGTGATGAGCCTGGGTGTTTGAGTACGACCCGCCCAAACTCAAAAACTGGAAGCACCAAGACAATGCGCAAGACCACACACGGTATTGCTGTGACACACAGCCTCCTTATTCGCCTGACTTGAATCCTTATGACTTTTTTTCTACCCGAGATTGAAAAATCACTTCAAGGGACGTAATTTTAGGACCATAGAAAACATTCAAATGGCAACAACCGACCTAAGGCATTCCAGTATGAATTCCAGCACTGCTTGGAATGGAAGAACCGTCTTCAGCGTTGTGTGGCTTCCCAAGGAAGTTATTTTGAAGGAGATAATACTGAATTGTAATTCTATTCGAATAAGGAATTAAAAAAAAAACATTACTTAATTTACACACCTCGTATTTACATAAATATAACCTTTGTTTATTGTAGCACGTTTTGAAAAATAAATGCTGTATTGTAATTTAATGTATTTGATGGTTTCATAATAGGACAAATCCTAGTCAGCTCCATCAACACCTCAGATATGTTGTTACTTATTTAACGGTTGCAGGGAGGTATAGAGAACGGGGAAAGAACTAATCAAATATATTTGACGGGAAATAAGAGCACTTGAACTTATAGATCCTAAAAATTGTATGGGACACAATCTGACGGAACGCAATTTCTACTTTGCCCGAAGTTGGAGGCTTAACAAAACTCCGTAATATTGGAGATTTTTTTCATTCTGAAGAAGCTTTTAAAATGTAATGCCTCTTGACAAACAGTTTATATTAACTATCTAAATTAGACATTGAAAGGAATACGACATGAAAGCTGACAGTTTTCACGTTCCAACATTCAACCTAATTTTAAGCATTCAAGAAGGAACTTATTATTAATTCAGTACGTTCCATTCGTCGAGCACTAAAACAGCTTACACAACACAAAATGCTACGTGCACCCGAATTTTGATGATACATTTATTAATGTAACACCAAAATGAATTCGATCCACCAGTTATGAAGCTGCGAAAGAGGATTTCTAAGAGGACAAAATATCCCATACAAGGTGCATCACAAAGACGCTTTACATTATATAACTGACAACAACGTGATGTATTGTAAAGGTCGTGAGTACAATTCAATAACTTCTTAGGTCCTTGTTTTAAAGAGGAGAATAGGAAATACGAATTTCGTCGAGCTAGGCGGCAATGGAAAAGTTTTCCACCAACTTAACATTCACCTGACGATACAATGCCGTATAATTTATTACATTTGTTTAGTTCGCCAAACTTTTGTTTGTTCGAAAAGCTAAAAGCATTGCATTAGGTCTGTTTCATTCGAAAAATCGTAAACTTTTCCTCGACATCGCTGAGACAGAAAAATCCGTATTATCATAGGAAGGCTTAGTAATAGTAGCTATCAGTAAAATTTCCCTTGTTGGCCAAAAATATGCTGAAAAAATGTTTCATGAAAAAATGTTTTTTTCTAGATGTCATCACGGGAAAGCAGTTACATACAATCATCAGGATTATATACTAATTTTAAGCTACTAACGTCTACATAATATTTTTCTATTGTACAATATTTTAAGTCAGCTACACGTTCTCTCGAATCTAGTTAAAACTGAACTTTCTGTTTGCCCAATCCTCTTTTATTGTAAACAACTTATTTCATAAATTTCTAACTTTTATGTTGCTAATTGTTTTATGTTTTGAGATGTATTCAAGCTTTTGTAATTTACTTTTTGAGGTGTTTACCAAAATCACGTCAAGCTTTTTAAAGATTTTTGCCTAATTCGCGGATACGGTAGATTTTTTGACTAATTACGATTACTGGGAGTAATATATATTACGATTTCTTTAAACTCGTACTAGGTTGCTAATACGTCGCTACAACAATATAATAGAGACTCTAATCTGGGAGTACTATCAGTTCTTTCGATCAACGACGAAGAAATTCATTCAGCAACTCCTCTATTGCCAGTCCAGATAAGGGACGCGGAACATCCAACTGCCACTAATTGACATATCCCTTCGCAGCAATAAATCGTCCCACGAACGGCCTAATAAATAATTCAATCTCGTGATGAGGCCAATTAATTGTCTCTCAAGCCGATGCTCCGCTGCAATCCAAGAAAAGTGGAGGGTATTTTTCACATGTATCAATCTTGTTCACAAGAGTTTCGAAACTAATGGCGCTGTCACATGCATATGTAATTGGAAAGGCCGTCAGTCTACAAAGGCGACAGTTGTTCACTACATTAGGTACTCTATAAATGGGATGTAATACTGTCTACATACGAGGTATGTAAATTAAGTAACGAGACTGGCAACGAAACGTCCGATCTAGCAACACTGCGGAGACGGGACTTGGAAGAGCGGTAGGTTAATATGTAGTTCACCTTCAGTACAAGTTTGAACTTGTTAGAGTCATTTGCTTGTTCTTTGCGACTGTTTCCGTAAACCGTTTTTTTCTAGTGCATTTTAAAAATGAGTGACATTTATTTTGAGTAACTGTGTGCTATCAGATTTTGCTTCAGACTTGGAGACAGCAAGGCAACGGATACTTTTGCTTTTGCAAAACTTCAACACGCCTAGACAGAGTTTTTTCAAGAGCCCAGGTTTTTCGGCCGTTTGAGGCATTCTCAGAAGGAAGAGAGAGTCGAAGATTAATCACGCAGCGGAAGGCCTTCATCTTCAAGAACCGATGAAAAGGTCGATAGAATACAGGATATTGTGCGTGCAGATCGTCGGTTGACGACAAGAATGATTTGGGAAGAGTTAAATTTTAATGACACCATTGTTCATCAGGTTTTGACTAACGAATTGAGGATGAGAAAAATCTGCGCAAAAATGGATCCCAAAAACATGTCATTACTGGGGATGAGACTTGAGTGTTTGAGTACGACCCGGAAACCAAACGCCAAAGCATGGAATGGCACACTTCAAGCTCTCCAAGACACAAAAAAGCAAGAATGAGCAATTCGAAGATCAAATGCATGCTGATTTGCTATTTTAATAGCCAGACTAAGAAGACTATTCCAGTGTATGAGTTCCAGCACTGGTATGAGGAATGGACGAACCATCTCCAGCACTGTGTGGCTTCCCAAGGAAGTTATTTTGAAAAAGACAATACAATTTATTCTATTCGAATAAAAAAAATTAAAAAAATCAATCTCACCTCGTATATATAATTATTATTTGGATGGCATTGGCTCTATTTTAAAATCCACTACTGTATGTACAGGAAGTCAATGAGTAGCGTTATTAACAACCTCCTCAACGTCAAAAAGGGTTCCCACCGCAATACCCTCGTTGAAGGGACTCGGGTGCTATTTTGAAAGAGTGACCGCAAGTTTCATCTGTTTGGCAGCCCTTGAAATCTAACTTCAAATCTATGCTAAATAATAGTTTATGATGAGACTTTCATCTCCTGAAAATTTTAAATTGAGGCAGCATTTGGTTCTTCAGATATCGATAGTCAAAGTTGTCAATTTTGCATGTGTTCACAATTCATTACATTCAGGAGATAATGATTCTTTTGAGACAACAAGTTATCGTTTGCGATTTATTACATACAGCAATAATTTTCTACTTAAACAATTACAAATTCTTCCCTTCCTCCTTATCTCAATTATTCAAACATTTCATAGTTTGATAAATCAATATAAATAAGGTATATAAATCAGTATAAATCAGTATCGAATTGTTTATACTTTTAAAGGTTTTTTAATAATTTCTGAAGACTAAAAGATGATATTTAAAATGAATTTACGTTTAAAAAACAAATAAATATTAATTAGTTAATGCTTAATAAATCTTGGATTTATTCTTGGAAAAAATGGATCGATATAAGCTAAATAATATTGGATTTCGGGCTCATGTAAAATTGACAACTTTGACCCTCGATATCTCGAGAACCGAATGCAACCTCAATCTGAAATTTTTAGGAGATTAAAGTCTCATCAAAACCAATCATTTAGCATACCTTTGAAGTTAGATTTCAAGGGCTACCAAACAGGCGAAAAATGGCTTGTTTTTGCGGTCACTCTTTAACTGGCCGGTATAAATACTGGTGTACACTGACCAAATTAGTTCATTTGTATTCGTTATTCTTCTAGACTTTTTCAAAAAATGATGTTAACATCATCTAGGGAGTTGAACCTCTTCGATTTTTTTTACTCTTTCCTGTATAAAATCTTTCCACCAACTTTCCGATTTGTTAGTCGTCGTCTCATCTTCTCAGGCAACCGGGAAATTGCAAATGGAATTTCGAAGTATACCGATGGAAGCAGCAGGTATCTCCGTTAGTATAAACTCGTATGATGAGGTTTTAAATTCCGACATATAGGATTCAGGTAATGCGTCGTACATACGACGCCGCGCGCCAAGGCTCGAGTTGTCGTATGTTGCTCGCGGTCGTGTAGTTGATCTCCAAAAGGACTGCGCCAGCCGCACAAATCCAAACGGATTACCCAGTGCTACGCCGTAGCAACGCGAGACCATCCCGCAGTTGTCGCACAGTGGCGGGCTCTATAGTCCAGGCGATCTATGTTTCGGACTGACAAAATAGTCCATAAAAGAAATCTCAACGGTTTCATATAGAGGAAATCGTCCTGATTAAAGATCCGAGAAGGCGGAATCACGCAAGTGCCTGCATCATGTTTTAAATAAACAAATTATTTCTGAAACTCCATTTTTTTCGAATTATCTCGAAAAGTATGCGTCTTACGAAAAATTATCAAGAGACAAAAGTTGTTTATTATTAAATATATGGTTTCGATTATTGAAAATTAATTTTTTTAATGAGAAATCGAGCAAAATTTGCGAAAAACACCCGTTTTTAAACAAATTTAGTTAACTCCGTTAATAATAATCGTCATGAAACTTTTCAAAAAGTTGCCTTTTTTTATTGTTAATAAGCTCCCGCAATCGGCATTCTGTGCGATAAATAGTTCCCGAGTTATTGTTATTGTATCAATTGGTAACAATTTGTTATAACAAGATAGGGGCTTTCCACAAGTGCCAAAATTTGCACATACAGTTGGATGTCCTTTATCATAAGCCGTATGCGGAATATCGATAAATTAATTATAGCGTTGTTTATAACAAATTTTCTGGAGGTATAGTTTTTTACGCGACGTATAAAACCTCGTACATAGCAGCAGAAGCAGCAAAAATCCGTAGTGCAAATGATTTGCAAGTGAAAGTACTTCAAAAATGCACATTTAAAAAAAAAAAAAGTTATTTTTAAATGTTTTAAAAGTTTTAAAAAGATATTTAACGTCAGCTAAGTTTTTGGCTCATATCTCCGCTCCTAATAAACTTTTCGACTAGCAACTTTTAGCTAATTTCATGAGATATCTACTCCTAAAATTTGAAAACTCTGCGTTCATTAATTACGTCACAGTCACGTTATTAAAAAAGCTTATTAACAAAGTTTATTAGGAGCGAAGATATGAGCCAACAATTTCTCAGCGACATGTTTTTTTTTAAATGTGCGTTTTTTTCAAGTATTTGACTTGCAAATCATTTTGTTATAACAAATTGTTTACAATTAACAATTTTCCGCATTCAATTGATTATAACTCGTTAACTATTAACTATTATCACAGAATGCCGATTGCGGGAAGCTTATTAACAATAAAAAAAGGCAACTTTTTGGAAAGTTTCATACGATTATTATTAACCGAGTTAACTAAATTTGTTTAAATACGGGTTTTTTCACAAATTTTGCTCGATTTCTCGTTAAAAAAATTAATTTTGCAATAACAAAAATATAATAATAAACAACTTTTGTCTCTTGATATTTTTTCGTTAGACGCATACTTTTCGAGATAATTCGAAAAAAACTGGCTACGACGCCACTGGAATTGAAGGGCAAATCCGTTTCAAACATATTAATTTACACTGCTTAAGCGCGTATAAGTCTCATTTGTACTGTGTTATGGGGTTTTAGAATCATAAGGTTATTGTGTTTTTTGAGGTTATGGGCCTAAGGTCATGGAGTTTTGAGATTATATGGTTATGGAATTGATGAAATATATGATTATGAGTTTTCATGTATTTCATAGTTTGGGTTTTTATCAAATTACTATATAATTTTTAGCTTGAATTTCATCGTTTTAGGTCTGTTTTTTGAGGTTAGGAAAAGAACCGGATCTGATGGAGCAATTTGGACTTGGGATCCGGTTTCAGCGACCCAAAAAACATATTGTATACATAGTCAGACCCCTGCAAACGAAAAATTTTTGGATTTGTTTATCCTGGTCTTGAAGCTTTAACGCTCCAAAGAAAATAATTTTAAAATATCATCAGAATTTTATACGGCACAAAGAGCAGTTATAAAAGACTTCAGTTCATTCAACTTCAACAGAATATTCAGTTAAAACAAATGTAGGCGCTACCTACATTAAGTCAAAGAAATTTTGGAAATCAAGCACGTCACATTATGATCATAATGTTCCACCCTAAAATAAAACAAATTTCATTAATAGTTTTGTAGGTAACGATTTATGTACAATACCAAAATGTATCCCTAAAATAAAAAATTGCCGAATTACAAAAATAGAAGTATCTAGCTTAATTATAAGTTAATTATCTATCGTGCTACTATGCTCACTGCTTTCAAGCCTTTGGGGCGGCTTTTCACGAACCAAGACGTCAAAAACTTTAAAACCGCTGCAACTGCAGTTCCGAACTGATAGAAGCTAAAATAGGTTAAATACGTGGTATTTAGTTACTGCCTTACCGGTTCCTTCTTAGTATACTCCGTTTATAAATAAACTTGTGGAAGTTGTCTATAATCAGTGGCGACTCGTGCTAAAAAATATGGGAGTTGCAAATGCATACTTATGATAAATTTAAATATCTGACAATATTTAAAGGTCGATCTGCGATCGATCCGGTTTAAATACGACAGTATTTTTTTAACTAATTTTGATATGTTTGAATTCCTACTCGCCATATTGAATGCGCCATCTTGAATTTCAATCACTCGTTCCGGGTTTGAATCCATAGGTGATCAAGAATTAATGGTAAAGTGGAAAAATATCAGGAATCAAGAATTTCAGAGATGCTTTTGCTCATTTTTACAAAAAAAGTCATCATTTTTTCAGTTACCTGACCGCCATATTGGATTCATCATTATTGTGAATATTGAAATTGATAAAATACATTCAGGTATATTCATTTCAACATAAAATTCCGTGTCGGATGGAATATAGTTCGATATTGTCTGATCCGCCCCGAAAAAAATACAAGGAAAATCCGTGTTTTACAAAATTTCACGTTATTTCGTCATTTTGGAGAGGTTAGGTTGACTCGAGGTACGGAAAAAAATATTATCTTATTTCAGCCATCTAGATCACTAATGAGCACAATGGGAATCTAATTCTAAAGCTCTATCAACTCTATTTCCTCGAATTTTCGGTATTATTTAATGTTAACGCCGCCATATTTTTTTTTCTGAGGATCGGGAACCAAAATTTGACCTCGGAAATCGAAGGAGCACATACAAAAATACTGAGCTACCTAGGTTTGGTGGGAATATTCTTCCTTTTTATTATGGAAAACAGAGACCGACACCGTACGTTACATTACATGTAAAAAAAAATCTGAAAAAAATTACCATGCTCATTATCAACTGTGGCGCCACCTATGGACAAAATGTACTTGTTTTCACCTTGGAATATTAGTAACTGTTATGAAAATATTCATACAAAATCTGAACTTCATGCGATTTTACATTCTTGATTTACGTTTTAATAAAAATGTTATTAATATAAATGTTCATTTTATTACAAAAGCATCGTAAATAAATCGTAGTTATAAATGGGAAAGAATTCTTCATAAGGAAATAAAAATTCACGTATCTCTGTATTTAATTAAATACGAACGAATCAGATATGTTTATTTAGTGTATTTGTGCATGAATGTGCAACCTGCATTTATTTGATTGATTAATTAAATCCTCTGCGTTGTAGGATTTATACAAACACACTTATCTGCCCCAAATAGAATTCCAGTTTAGTTTCGCTACTAGTTCATTGCTATATGCATAATGTACAATATAGCAATGTTTTACACCGTTATCTATCTAAATAATAATTATTGAATCGTCATCATGACTTCGCAGATAAAATTTACCTCTGTTCAGATACCAGACACAGACAAATACAGTGTGCACAATTTTAACAGGGCCAAATTGCAATTTTATTGTAGCACATAATTCCATTGTCCAATTTGTTTTGAAAATGGGGGTGGAAGACTTGGACGGAAATTCAAAAATAATTGCAGATAGAGGCATGAAAACTGGTATGGAAATTTCGATGTTACAGACGTGGAAATCTGGATTTAGAGTGTCACAGCAGATAAAATTACGTGAAAAAATTCTGTGAAACGTCACACTCGTATGTTATATACTACTTTCTATACTCGTTATGTACCTAATATACTATAAACAGTGAATCAAAGGTATGACTAGGGTTTGGAAGGTTTGGTCTCACGCACGGTAAACTGCATTCAATACGCGAGTATCGGCACGTTATCAGGATCTGTCAGTGCCGTACGAATGCACGGGCAAGAAGTACACGCGTATATAATTTACAAGACTCTTAAAAGATACGCAGCTTAAGCAGCGTGTCAGCAGTCAAAATTTTTCTTGCGTGATTTTAACAAAAAAAAAAGAATGTCAGGGAATAAAAATATTTTTGTGGTACATTTATTTTGTGTTCTATTATATATAAATATTGATAAAAACATATACTTATATTGCCATATAATGGTTTTTTTATTTCAATTCCCCAAAACTTGCCAAAAATAACAGTGTGTTTAAACACCAATTGATTCAATTGCGTTTTCTGATAATAATCACCGTATCGAAGAACAGATACGAGGTGTGGCTATTAAATAACCGAACTGCTGTCATAAAACTTTTTATTCGTTACCAATTACACAAGCTTTTTCGCCTTCAATGTACTCCTCCCCTTGGCGATCTCTACACCGCTCCTTACGACTTTTCCATTGTTGAGAGCAGTGCTGAAAGTCCGTTTCTGTCAGCTGGTTCAGAACCTCCGTCGCTTTTGCTCTAACCGCTTCCACACTTTCGAATCTGGTTCCCTTCAGTGTCACCGTAACTAACAAGCCTGGATCAGTGTCAATGTTGTTTACAATGTCAGCGCAAATGTTCCTTCTTGATTCCTTTTGTTTGGGAGTGAGGAGTTTTGGCACCATTTTTGTGCAAACTTTGCACATGTTGAACGATTCATGCAAAATCTGGCGAAAACATTCTTTGTCGATTCCTGTTATTTCAGCAAGCCTTCGGATGCTTAGACGACAATCTTCGGGGATTAATTTACCAATTTTTTCGTCTGTTTTTGACGTTGAGGGCCGTCCGGGGCGCGGATCGTCTTCAGTCGTTTCACGTCCCTCTTTGACCCGTTTAAACCATTCAAAAACTTGTGTGCGGGATAAACATTCATTCCCGTACGCTTATTTTACCATTGCATAAGCTTCTGTAAAAGTTTTCCCCAGTTTAACATAAAACTTGAGATCCACCCGTTGCCCCGTAGACTAATTCAAACGATTGCTACAGTCAAACTGAGCGACCCACTGGCTTGTCCAGCGAGTTCAAAGGGTGGAGAAAGTATCACCAGACACAGTTAGTGCGCTAGTAGCAGCTTCAGTCCGGTTATTTAATAGCCAGACCTGGTATCTAACTTGTGTATGAGTGTTTACGAAAGCTGTGTATTTTCAGACTACCCAAAAGACTCTTCCGCATTAGCCTGAGACCTTGTTGCTCTTTCATTTTATAATTATTATCATTATGCCGGCAGCCTAAATAATTGCCCCAAGGCCCCGGCGGCAACCTTTGCGACCTTTTGATATTTCGATGCCGAAAGGCGACGAAGCGTTAAAGAGACAGGCGTTTCAGCCGAAACGGCTTTCAGTTTGTTCAGCCCGACGCTATCTCGAGGGATGATCCAGCCAGTGGATGGATTCGGCGAGGTGTGGGGGGGAACACGACGTTATCCCGACATAGCTTCATCCACTGACAACTCCCGCCGATGCGGAACGCAACAAAGTAACATTTCAACGAATATTACATAATATCGCAGTTATTCAGCAATTCCGGCTCCGCGCGTAGATTATACCGCCGCACAAAGCGAGTCTTTAATGGTGTTTTGAGGTTCGAGGCAGTGGTGGCTCGTCAGGGAGGTAGAGGAGGCAGTGCCTCCCCTGTGAAAATTACAAATAATTTATTTTTTATAAACCTACCTACCTATAATACTTTATTTACCTTTCATTTTTAAATTTACATATCGGGTAAAAAATTAATTTCTAAAAATAAAAATATTAATAAACATATATCAAAGGAGTTCCTGCACTATTATTTGCAACATACAGTCAAGCCTCCGATGCACCGAGTTCTAAATAGCACCCGAAGAGTTCTGATGAATTGCGAAAAAAAAAAACTTTCTATCGCAATTTCAATTTTTCGCAAATTTTAACTTCGAAAAATCGACATTTCATTATAAAAAAAGTACAAAAAGAGTTCTGACAAGTTATTTTCTTAAAAATAAAACATTTTCTATCGCAAAAACACTTATATCGCTATATATATTGCAAATTCAGAACTACAATGAGAACTCGTCAGGACTCATTTGCACTTTTTTTATAATAAAATGTCGAGTTTTCGAGGTTCAATTTTGCAATAAAAATCGAAATTTTTGCGATAGAAAATTTTGTATTTCGCCATTTGTCAAAACTCTTCGGGTGCTACTTAGAACTCCGTTGAAAACGTAACGAAAGTCCATACTTATAAAAATGGTGTTTTTTTTATCAAAATCGAATTTTGTAATAACTTCAACAAACCAATAGAACTATTGTTAAAAATGGTCAGGAACTCCGGAACTCTTTTTTCTCCACCGAAAAATGTGATTAGAACTCATTTTTGATAAAAAAAAAGTGATGATGCGTGAAGTTAGCACCCTTATTTAATTTTTTTCGATTTCTGGCCTTTTTTTTGCAGAACTAATGTTCTTTTCGGCCAGGAACTCTAGAACTATGCTTTTTCTACTCAGAACTCTAAAGGTTTACTCAAGGGTTTACACAGGGGTCTCCGATGCCAATATTTTCACATATGTATTTATAGGGAATAGGGGGCTTCGCGTTTCGCAAACACCTGCGTTGCTAACAAATTTAACCCTTAACTCCAGTGGTATTCAAGGTCATTTAAACAACTGCATAGCGGAGGCAAACACGCCCACCTCCCATCTCTCACACGTGACAGCGCAGAAAGCGAGTTATTTGATTTCATGAACCTAACAACCTAGCCTACAAAATTTAAAATTGTTTGTTCTGTGTTTTGGAAATTTTCGTAGGAAAATGCCGTTATTCTTGACGAGTTTCGCCAACTAAGTTGACATCGTCAGGAGAAGATTGACACAATTCTAACCTACACATTTGCAGTAACATCTGTCTTTGTTTATCAGGGCAAACAATGGACAGTGTTGGGTATTGGACTTGGGTCAGGTATGTGGACGATATCTTCGCGGTATTTGATACAAAAACAATTAGTTTAAATAATTTTGTTGCTAAATTAAATAACCGTTTTCCTACCACAAAATTCATATACGAAATGCAACACAATGAAGAGCCACCATTTTTAGATGTATTAGTTATTATTAGAAATAGTGAAAATAAAACAAGTTTATTTTATTATCATTTATTGAGTTTCCCCCTCAGTAAAGAGAGGTTTGAACATGAGAAAAATCGAATCAAGGATATAGCTGAGAATAACGGTTATTCAGTCAATTTAATGGATACGTTAATAAGGAAGCATAAATTTAAGAGAACCCTGTACAATTCCACGACTTTTCATAGAGATACTGACAATTCGAAATTTGCTTCGTTACCATATGAACCTAAATTCACCCGCGGACTAGATAAAGTTTTTAAAAATATTAATAACAATGTAGTTTATAATCCTAAAAATAAACTACAGACGCTTTTGGGCAACCCCAAAAATAAAAGCGACAATAACGAAAAGTCAGGAATAAACGAAACAATAGTGCAAGTGTGTAGGTTAGAATTTAGTTTTAATCTTCTCCTGAAGATGCCAACTTAGTTGGCGAAACGCGCGTCGAGAAAAGAATAGTAGTTCGGTATTTCGTGGAAAACGTCCAGTTTTTTGTTTCTACGCAGATGGTTCCCGTACACACTCCAGGAGAGAAATAGGAACCAGAAAAAACGGCCTGCTACCGAGAACTACTTTATTATCGATTTATTTGTCATGATGACCTGTAATTTAGAACTTCCCTTACTCGATCAATAACCATTTCAAGACTTCATCCCATTCTTGAACCATTTCACAACATTGCTAACTACGAGAACAGCATGTAAGCATGTTGCATCTATTTGCGAAGACGTACAAGAGAAAATCACATCTCAATTAAAAAATTAATGGATTTGGTTGTGTGTTGACGAGACGACAGATTGTGAAAAAACAATCTCATGTTTATAGAATGTGTATTGGATCCTCATGAAGACATTTCTACTGTTATTAGGTGGCGAAAAACTACAACAGTGTATTGGTGCAGCATTAACGAGAATGGTACTCAGTATTTTAGAAAATGTTCAAGTCTCAACACGTTTCAACACGTTTGTGATCGATGTTGCTGCGGCAATGGGTATTGATGATTATGAAAAAAATATTTCGTAAATATCTTGAAACACGCAAGATTTTTTGGTGAGGGAGACGTTTTTTTTTTTAATATGGTAGACGTTGCATATAAAGTTTTTTTTGCTATTATAATAATCTATTTAGGTTTAGTAGTCACTCCCTAAAATATTATTTAGGTCCCATTTTTCTTTATGAACATTTTTTATAGAATTTTTAATTCTAAAAACCCTCCCCCCCCCCCCCTATATATTTTTGATGAATTTTTTTTTATATAAAGAATATTTTGAATATGTGTTAAATTATAATATGAAACTATATTAAATCATTAATTACTAGGGTCCGGAAATGTATGCCATAACGTAGGGTCGGCACTACAAAACTCAATGATAATTAAAGTATAAACCGTATTTTTTAAGCGCCTTGTAAATTATATACGCGTGTGTTTCTTGCCCGTGCATACCTACGCCACTGACCGATCCTACCAATGCGCCGGGACCTGCGTACCGCGTGTACGCCGGTCCCGTTGTGGGAGCTCAGGATAGTTAAATGCAGTTTACCATGCGTGAGAACAAACTTTCCGAACCCTATTAATTACTTTCATAGGCATCATACTATTCATGCTGCGTTGCTCTATTTAGATATTATAATATACATCCCTCTGTGAATAGTAGTATACAAACGTTGTCGGTATATATGCACATATTTGTCAACGCTGCAGTCAATACATTATAGATATATACGAAAACCCTGTATTATACAATCTGAAACGAAATCTCGGACAACGTTATTTATACAAACATTCACGAAACGTTGCGGGAATTTACGGACTTCATCGGATACGCTACGGAATGAAAATTATGCAACAAAAGGACGACGCCGGTTCGGAAAAGGGTCTGGTAAACAAGTGACCGCACGCGGTGACATCTGGCGTTGCATTATGAACCTGATCAAAACTCCGTAGAGGTCGGGAAGCGATCCCAACTTTCTACCAAACATCGGCATCGTTATTATGCCTTTGAACCACGTCAGCTTCAAGCTTCAGTCTTTATGCAGCCGCTATGTTAGTGAAAGACGAGTGTCGTATTGCTTTGCAAGTCAGTTTATTTTTGATTAAACAATTATGAACAAATACAAATTACTCTACTGGTTTTGAAACTTTCGTTAAACTAGTCTTAATTGGTAATCAAAAGGTTTTGAGTGAATGAAATTAACATTACTGAAGTTGTACTGGCCCAATTGCCAATCGACGACTCGTATACAGAATCCATCTAAAATGTAACGAAATTAAAATCAATAAAAAAATTATCAACTATTTACACGATAAGACTTTATTGTATCACTTCATTTGAACGATTTGAATTACGGATGTAACTTCAGGTCACATCACCACTATGTGTTTCAAATGTATTGAGCCCTCATTTCCAATGCCAATTGCGAAAAAACTGCTGTGTCAAATATTTTGACGAAAACATCCGTCGGTTTTTGTAATTTTTTTTGTATTGAGTTACCTATAGGTGATATGGACAAAAAAATCAATTTTTCGACAAGAAGTCATTCTTCATAAAAAGTTTTGCTTGTCTTGAAAAGTCCAGAAACTTTGTTGTTTGTTCAATTTAACATACAGGGTATTCAAAAATAGCAAAAATTAAATAATAATAAAGAGTAAAGTACCTTAAATATTAACGCCATGTAATGAGTTATTAAGAAAAATTGTTTGCAGTTAAAAATACTCAAATATGAAACCATGGCCTACTAGTCAATATTCAGTATACTGAAGAGATTCCGCAATTTTTTCGTTTGAAGTGTAGCCATTTTCCTTTAAAAAAATTATATTTACTAAAGGCGCAGACATAATAAGAAATCATAAACCCAAAAATATTATTTAAACATTTATTTTGAAGAAATTCTGATTTAATAAACAAATTCAACAATTATTTTTGAAAAAACAGCAAAATTATTATTCACGCACCATAATTATTCTACATGCAGGCCTCCAAGTTCAACACCCCTCCAGTCTCAATCTAAAAGATATGTATGTTGAGTGGATCATTTCTTAATTTACTTGGGCCACTGCTTGAATGATCCGAGTCTTGAGTAAATCAATATTGTGTTCTATCGGCTGTCTATAAACTATTTCCTTCAAAAATCCCCAAAGGAAAAAGTCAAGTGGCAACAATTCAGGGAGACCTTGCTGGCCAACAAATAGGTCCATATCTTCCGATCCACTTCTCTCCAAATTGTTTGTTAAACATACTGCGGACATACATTTTTGAATGGGCAGGGCATCCGTCCTGTTGATAGTACGCTTTTTTTCTAAATTCTCTTCGTCTAATTCTGGCCAGAAAAATGTGTTTAGCATCTCTAAGTATGAATTTTGATTTAAATTTTCCTTGAAAATATATGGGCCAATTATTCGATTGAAAATAATTGCACACCAAACATTCATTTTTTTGAAATTTTGACTTCTAAAAGTAACTGAAAAAGATGGATTTTCTTGTGCCCAAAAACGACAATGCTGCGACGATACCACTCCATTGATGGAAAAAGTGCTTTCATAGGAAAAAATTATACTCTTATGAAAATGATTATCTACAGTAAGCCTCGCTCCTATTTCTAAACAAAAATCCAATCGACGTGAATCATCACCAACTTCCAACGTGTGTATTATTTTCGGTTTGAAACCTTTAAACTTATTTTCGTCGAAAATACTTTGAATGTGTGTCTTGCTAATATCAATTTGTGCAGATCTCTTTCTTAGTGACAATTTTGGATTTTCTTCAACTGAATTTAAGACTAGAATTGTGGCTGCATCATCGTCATCATGGACCTTTTTTGATTTTTTTCCGCATTTTACATCACTTTTTTTGCATTATTTGGAATTAAAAATCAGTAATTGAAATTTCAAGCGCTTTGTCAAACACAATGTCAAACAATAACAGTTGCCTTATTGATGGCTTACTGGAATTGCAAATAATCCAATTATGCACTCTGAGAAGAAATAGCGTAAAGGCAACCTATTAACTTTAGTGTTGATTGATTAAATGATTATCTGGACGTGCTGTTTCTTCAAATAAATGTTTAAATAATAAATTCGTGGTTTGTGATTTCTTATTATGTCTACGCATTTAGTAAACATAATTTTTTTAAAGGAAAACGGCTATACTTCACACGTATAACAATGATAAAAATTACGGAATCTCTTCAAAATACTTGATATTGACTAGTAGGCTATTAAATTTAATTGCAAACAATTTTTCTTAATAACTCTTTTACATAACGTTAATATTTAAGGTACTTTACTCTTCGTTATTATTTAATTTTTGCTATTTTTGAACATCCTGTATGTTAAATTGAACAAACAACAAACTTTCTGGACGTTTCAAGACAAGCAAAACTTTTTATGAAGAACGACGAATTTTTTATGATTTAATTTTTGTCGAAAAATTAAATCTTTTGTCCATTTCACCTATAGGTAACTCAATCCGGAAACACCCTGTACAATGAAGAAAAAAAATGACAACATTATGAGTAAAAGTCAGTCAGCCTACATAGGATACTTTTTTGGCCTCTGAAGTAAATATTTCTGCAGAAGAAAACCGAACAATTTTTTATTCAGTAGAAGTATTCTCGGAGCAACTCATTGATAAGGGTTGTATTTTTCTCTTGTCTCGTGCCCACCTCTCTTTAAGACCTGACCTGCCCATCCTCCACCGCCTCCACGATCACGCTCCGCAACGTTGGCGCGAAAGATAAAACGAGAATTTCCGTGTCGCCGATACAGATAAATTTAACGTGATTGCGGGGTGAGTGTCCGTCCGTAGCATCTCCGGCGTCGTTAAGGATGCCGTCGACGGCTCCGGCCCCGACTTGCTGACAAGTGACAACCTTCATCAACGCCCGCCGACGCTCCCTGCTTTGTCCCGGGGCGGCCTTTAACCCACACTTCATCATACGCTGTAATTTATCACGGAAACCCGAAACGACATTAGCGCCTCTTTTCTCTGTACAAATGGACCCGCACCGCCGCGGCAACGGTGTAACGAAACAGGGAGCGGAGGAGTTGGCCGTGCCCGCCCCCCGGCTGCCCCCGACTGTCCGTGTCCGAGTGAAATGTTCCGATACGTTTAGTCAAATTACCCGGGGGTGGGTGTAAAGTTAGTTTATTTTTACAAACACCCGTTAAATTTTTAGTTTATGACCTAAAAACAAAAATATCCCTTACCTTTTTCCATTATGTTTTGTTTTTTGTTTAATTTTTTTTTAAATAAAAATAAAAGAAAAAACTTTTTCTTATAATATTTAAGGGTTTTGTACTTATTCTATTTTTAGGTTTTTGGTTAAACTTTTTGTTGAATATTTAGCTCTTATTCACTTACAACTTGAATTAAATATTTTTTCGGATCTTCTTGTGTCTTCTTTTCTTTCGGCGTCATCGTTTATCACCGGCAGATTATTAACGATAGTCAGACCATTCAAATAATCATCATCGCTCGTCCACGTGTCAGCATTTGTTTCTAAAAAACTGTTACTTGTGTCAAAGCTATCAAAAAATTTCAACGAATTCGAATTGATGAAAAAATCAATATCCTTTTTTTCTAAATTTTTAATTTCACCACCTGCATTAATATTATAGCGTTTAAACCAATCGAAATCCGAATCTTCAGCCAATTTTAATGCTTTTACCATTTTGTTTTTAATGTTAGCTGATTTTTAGATTTGCAATTTAGAATTGTAATTTAGTATTGTCTCTTTCAAAATAACTTCCTTGGGAAGCCACACAGCGCTGGAGATGGTTCTTCCATTCGGCATAGAAGTGCTGGAACTCATATAGTGGAATAGTCTTCAATCTAGGGAAGAGAAAAAAGGCAAGGACTCAAGATAGGCGAATAATGAGGCTGAGGAGCCACATGAATGTTTTTACTAGCTAAATACTTTTACTGAAATGGCTGTGTCACAAGGTGCATTGTCGTGATGCAATATCTAGTTGTTCTTGATGTTTGTCTTCAAACTTAACTCTTCCCTGATCATTTGTGTCAACTGACGATCTGAACGCACAAGATCACGTATTTTATCTTCATTTTCATCGGTTCTTGAAGATGAAGGCCTTCCGCTGCGTGGATCTTCAATCGACTCTCTTCCTTCTGAGAATGCCTTAACGCACCGAAAAACCTTGAAAAAAACACTGTCTCCGTAGGCGTGTCGAAGTTTTGCAAGTATCCGTTGCGCTGTGTCCAAGTCTGAAGCAAAACCTGATAGCACATCGATGCTCTAAATTAATGTCACTCATTTTTAAAGCGCACTAGAAAAACCGGTTTACGAAAACAGTCACAGAGAACAAACAAATGACTCCAACAAGTTCAAACTTGTACTGAAGGTGCATTACATGTTAACGTACCTCCCTTCCAAATACCGTCTCCGCAGTGTTGCCAGATCGGACGCTACGTTGCCAGTCTCATTACTTAATTTACACCACTCGTATATAAAAGTCGCATATGCATCTTTTTTTAATAAAGAAGTTAGCAAAATAGTAAATAATATAGTAATTATTTAATGATTACATACCGAATTTTTCACAGTTAGTTTCAAATATATGGCCGGTAATTTGGGAATAGCAGTGAAATTTGACTTCATTCAACAATCCCATAACCATTTCCAAGTAAAATATAATTCATATGTTCTTATTTTTGATGATCTAAGAGAGGGTTTCCAATGATTATTTTAGTTTTTAATGCGCTACAAATGCTCATAGAAACAATTTTTGCCAGGAAAGACGCCCGAAGAGAAGAATTTGATTAAAAATTAACCTAACTGAAACATATTACAACTTATGAAATTTACTAGAAAAAGATTTTCTAAAAATAATCATTTGGAATTCACAGAATTGAATACTAATAACCACTTGAAAGAAGCCTGGTATTTTAAGAAAAGCCGTTGAAAGAAGAGACCTAAAAAAAAAAAGTCGTCAAAGTTGGCCGGACAAAAAAAAGACTAAGATTAAGAATAGAAAATATTTCTATAGGAATTGTCAAGGTTGTCACATTATATCACAGAAGTTTTAGGATCTTTCCCTGGCTATTTAATGGTGACCTTGAATTTGACCTTGACCATGACCTCAAAGGTCGTTTAATTGTCAAGCGATTTTTTAATGGGTCTCCATTTAACCTTGGGGATCCCCACAAAGTCAAACTGCGAAAATCCGCTACACAGACAAGCTTGAGAATTTCTTATCGTCGTAAATATATAAACTTCTTTTCGTTATGTTTTCTCTAGTTTTATTCGGTGTTGACCAGTTACTCAGTTATTGCCATAAACCCAGCTGTTGAAGGCAAGGAAGGAATTAGCTTGACATTTAAATGACCTTTGAGGTCATGGTCAAGGTCAAATCCAAGGCTACCGTTAAATAGCCAGGAAAAGATGCTAAAACTATTGTATTTAATATTTTCCCATAAAATGCACTCCCGCCGAGGTATTCTGCCGTACCTTTTGGCTCACAATGTCCATCACTGAGTCTATTAGTATCTCAAAAATCCATATGCGCTACAGTTTGCCTCGACAGCCCTTTGTGCATGCTGGCGATATGACAAATCGTCCGAATTCCAAATGCGAAAATCCTAATAACACATTTTTCCGAAATGAAACCGAACATATCCGTCTAAACGCCCCCGACGCTCCGGGCAGTATCCAATCTACGAGCGATCTCCTCGATTCCGGGGGATTTTCGCTTATAGTGACCTTTCCCGTGCGGTCATTCCTCGGGGACCTCGGTCCGACCAAAAATACGGCTACCGATTTGATTATCGATGCGAATAAAACGCGAACGTTGATTTCTCAAACGTTTACTAATACATCAAAGGAATATCCGGCTTAGATACGCGTTAATTCGTTTTAGTGTCCGGCCGGAAGACGAAGCGAATCCGGTAGTGCTTAAATAAAACGATTTCTGTGTATCTGCGAATGTGCTCCGAACAGACATGGAAACAGCGAATATATATACAGAGTTAAAATTTAATTAAGGAGATAGCTAAGAATAACGGTTACTCAGTCCATTTAATTGATACGTCAATAAGGAAGCATAAATTTAAGAGAACCCTGTACAATTTCACGACTTTTCGTAGAGATACTGACAATTCGAAATTTGTTTCGTCACCATATGAACCTAATTTCACCCGCGGACTAGATCAAGTTTTTAAAAATATTAATATCAATTTGGTTTATAATTTTAAAAATAAACTACAGACGCTTTTTGGGCAACCCCAAAGACAAAATCAAGAATAACGAAAAGTCAGGAATATACGAAATAAGTTGTAAAGATTGTGATCAAAAGTATATTGAGCAAACAAGAAGATCTATGTTGACATGATTTAAAGAACACATGGATCATTTAAAATACGGCAGAACGGAAAAATTTTTGTGACCCAACATGCAAAATTAATTATAAATGTAACAAACAGTAGACAGTTGGATGCTTTTGAAAGTTTATAAATCATTAAATGTAACAGTAGTATGAATAAGGACAATGGTGCGATACCCACCAGTCCACTGTTTGCTGTGATAAACAAAGACAGATGTTACGGTTCAGTGAACCGTGGCGACAAATTAAGTATAAATAGTGCAACTGTATAGATTACAATTTAGTTTTAATCTTCTCCTGAAGATGCCAACTCATGAGAAGTTGGAAGAACTCTTGGTGAAACGCGCGTCGAGAAAAGTATAGTAGTCGAGAAAAGTATATGGAAAACGTCCAGTTTTTTGTTTCTACGCCGAAGGCAGTACCAAGCTTAAGCGCATGTCTTAACTCGTAACTGGCCACGACTTTCTTGGAACTGAATTGGTATACTGGTGTCATAAATGACTCCTATATACAGGGTGGGTCAGAGAGAATGGGCCAACACAAAACTGGAGATACTAGACACCAAAATATCATGATTGAGCTCAACATGCCTTATACCAACGTCGCTGGTTTGAGAGATACAACGTGTTCAAAGTTTAAATTTTATTCTGAAATTTCTCAATTATTGAGAAAGATTTGATAGTATAAATCTGAAAATTTGTAGTTTTATGTTTTTTGGTGTGAGAATTACGAATTAATAAGCTTGTTTTGACGTTGCTCCTAGAGGGAGCCAGTTTCACCGTATTGTTCAGATACATTAAAACATATTTCTTGAGTCGCCAACAAGTCTTAATCGAGAATCCAAAAGAACGCTCAATTCTACAAAGAAAAGGTACCCTTGTTTATGTCGTCTAAAGCTGTCGGTTTTTAAGTTATTTGCATTTAAAAAGTTGTAATGTCTTTTGTTGATTTTTTTCTAAGTAGGCTTGTGTCAACATTTGTCTTTATGTATCATTATATTATTTATTATTTCGCATGCGTGTTGATTATTATTTGTGCAACTGGTCTAGCTGGTAATCAGAAAATGACATGACAATCATTTTTCTAACATTGAGATGCGTGATATGGTTTGTATTTTTTCTCAGGCAAAGAGAAGAAACGTGTTTTAATATTACATAAATGGGAGAATAGATTTCCACAATTTATACGTATGAGATAAAGAAATTAAATTGAAACAACCATGCCACGATACAAATTAAACATCAATACCAAACATGTGAATAACAAATTTCCTTTAAAATCCTAACACTTTTGTTTTCAACTATTCATTGTTTTCAACCATTTACTCCTGAATTATTGTCTTGAAGTTTTTGGACATTCTCTATAATCCGAGGGCAAAAGGTCACACACCTAAAGATATAATGGCGAGCCGTCATCAACAAAGGTGTCGAAAACAAGGAAAGTTGTTTATGGAGGCTGGAACGTTTTTTTTTATTATTATTACTTCAAAAAGGTCACTGAATCAAACCGTGGTCTGGTCCGTGGTGTAGGCTTGTTGATACACCCTTTGTTGTTTCATACATTTTACTCTTTGATCAAAATAAATTGGAGGTGTTCCAAACGTAACATGTTACCGCCGAGTTTTATACAATTTGCACGTTTTTTCTTTTTTCTTTTTTTTTATTACGCCAGTGAAAGTCTAAGCGCGATAAACCACTATAAAATCTGTAGGGTGTGTGACGTAATGCACATGCCTCATTTTCGCTATTTTCATAATCATGACGGTTTGGTTTTGATAATTTCCAAATTATAAGAGAATGTTATAACTGGAGTTCATAATACATTCCAGGACCGGGCTTCACGCCACTGGACTACAGTTATATGTGCCACATTAATAAAATACACGTCAACCCTTTACAGTAAGCGGACCTAATGTACATAGCCAGGGCATTGTAATTTAACTTCTTTGTAAATAGAGTAAACATGGGTGAGAACCATCGCTCAGTTGGAGGAGCCGGGGTGTGAGTTAAATTTGAAATCCTTTTATATTTTATACTGGTCTAGTGCCTGTTAGAAAAGTGGTTTTACCAGCTATTGTAGAAGCACACATTAAAATAAAAATGTATTTATCACTTGACGAAAAACTCAAATAATTAAATGACAGACGGTATGAGCGCGGCCACCAACAACCGTGGAGACCGTGACGGGGCAAGGAGAGTGATTAGTGGGTGGAGCTTAGAGTGAACCATTGGACCGTTCATTGTGCCTTCGTTCGCTGCGTGCGCTCGCTGTTGTCATATCAACATAATATTCCTATTAGATATTTTAAAATTGATTCACAGCTGTTTAAAGTAATATTAACTGTTTAAAATTATTTCACAGTAGTTGGGTTGAAAAAAAGATAACAGTAAACTTTATTATACGATACGCAGTTGATCGTACATCAATGCATTTTGTAAATATAGGGTTTTTATAAAGACTTATTATGAATTGTTGAATGGGCGGGGCATCCGTCCTGTTGAAAATACGTTTTTTTTTTCTATATTCTAAATTCTCTTCGTCTAATTCTAGCCAGAAAAATGTGTTTAGCATCTCCAATTATGAATTGTGATGTAAATTTTCTTTAAAAAAAATACGGACCAATTATTCGATTGGGAGTAATTGCACACCAAACATTCACTTTTTTGAAATTCTGACTTCTAGAAGTAACTGAAAAAGACGGATTTTCTTGTGCCCAAGAACGACAATTCTGCGACAATACCACTCCATTGGTAGAAAAAATGCTTTCATCGGAAAAAAATATACTCTTGTGAAAATGAATATCTTCAGTAAGTCTCGCTCCTATTTCTAAACAGAAATCCAATCGACGTGCATCATCACCAATTTCCAACGTGTGTATTGTGTTCGGTTTGAAAGCTTTAAACTTATTTTCGCCAAAATCCTTTGAACGTGTGTCTTGCTAATATCAATTTGTGCAGATCTCTTTCTTAGTGATAATTTTGGAAATTCATCGACTGAATTTAAAACTAGGATTGTGGCTGCATCATCGTCATCAAGGACCTTTTTTGATTTTTTTTTCCGCATTCTACATCACAAGTTAAATCAAATTTTCGTACTTTTTCAAACTTTGACGGCTAATTTCGATTTCTGGTTACTTTTCATGAAACAGTTCAGTTGTATGACGATAAGAAATATTACCGATACCATAACATTTAATAAGATAAATTTTATATTGTAAATCCGTAAATCCGGTCCTGGAATATATTATTAACCTACGAGATCTAGTTGTACGATAGGCAAAACACGAGGGTGGCTCCATGAAAAATGGAACAGGGAGTACGTCGCTACATTACAGGATCCAGCACATTAAATCCCACCGGCTTTGACGAGCTGCCGTTAATACAGCTACCCATTTTCCCGGAGAAAATCCCGGGGAGATTTGCATACCTATCGACTGGGCATTTGTCAGTCGGAGTTAATGTCGGAATAATCGTAAGTAATAAGGGGCGAGCCGGGACGTCGAACGCGCCCCGACCTGCGTGACCCTGCCGCTCCCGCCCCCCGCCTCAGTACCTCTCTCGTTCCGGACGGCCTCTCTAACGGAGCGGTGCCGACGCGGCGCATTTATAAAATCCGGGCCGAAACAATGGAAAACGTCGGGCTCAAATCTGCGGTCGATTCTCCCCCATTACAATTATAAATTGGCCCGCCGAGATAGATGGCGGACATTTTCAACGCAACCGAGTTATATAAATTGCGCGAGTTTAGTGAACGTGCACCTTTTTCTCGTAACGGGGGTTGGTTCTACCGGCTTGCGCCCGATTAGATCGAGATTTTGACGGAACTCTTTCCAGATGCATTGTTATAATAATATATTATAAATTTTGTTATAGAGAATACTTTTCTGAAGGTTGAATCTGACCTCATAATTGTTCTGAAATCACTATAGTCCATAGTAGATTATTTAGTGGATTATTTTTTAAAATAATTAGTTGCGGCATTGTCCCAACGGTTTTATAAGGAAAAACATCGTCTGAATCGAATGCACATGTTTTGGACAGCGAAATATTGTACGAACATAGCGAAAACGTTGCAAAGAGTTGCAACAAAAAAAAATGTTTTTCGACTTTTAGGCACAAGAATAAATGTTGAGTAAAAAACAATATATATCACGTTATAGCACTTGAAAGGACGAATAAAATGGTTTTTGGATCATTAAAATCGGTTGATAACTTTTTGCACAAAAAAATAAAAACCGCGAAAATTAGCGATTTTTCGATGTTCAATTACTCGGTCTGTAATTATCCCAGAAATGTTTTCCGGGGCTCAAATTGTAGGGTTTTCCAACATCTACCTACAGTAAAATTTTTGTCAACAAATATTCATAAGTTTTCGCGCGTAATTTCATTCATTGTGAAAAAGTAAAAACAGGTACTTCAGTAAAACGGCCCCTATTTCCACAATACTTGTCGTAGAGCAATTTTGCAAAAAGCTACTTGTTCTTGAAGACTTCCGCAACAACCATATCAAATTTGAAGTCGATACGATTATAATAAGTACCTCAAAAGCGCGTCTGAAAAACGTGCAATTTTAGAGAGCGGCCTCGTGGACACACGAACGAAGGGGAAGTGGCGCGGTGGTGGGGGAACAATTTCTCCCACGGGCACAACAAAAAAAAACATCAATTTTCGTTCAGTAGTTCCCGAGAATTCTCAATTGTTTCCGGCTTGCCGAATTTGAATGCTCGCGATCGCTTTCCCAACGCCCGCTCCGCCCGCGGGAGAGAGAGTTCCCTCACCACCGCGCCACTTCCCCTTCGCTCGTGCGTCCTTGCGGCCGCTCTCTAAAACTTCACGTTTTTCAGACGCGTTTTTGAGGTACTTATTATTATCGGATCGACTTCAAATTTGAAATGGTTGTAGAGGAAGTCTTCAAGAACACGTAGCTTTTTGCAAAATTGCTCTAGACAATATTGTGGAATTGTGAACATCGAAGAATCGCTTCATTTTCGCGGTTTTTATTTTTTGTGCAAAAAGTTATAAACCGATTTTAATGATCCGAAAACTATGTTATTCTTCCTTTCAAGCTCTACAACGGAATATTTTTTTTAATGTTTTTTTTCGTGCCTAAAAAGTCGAAAAAAAACTATTTTTCGCACTTTTTTGCAATTTTTTCGCAAAGATCCTACAATCGGTTTTTGTCCAAAATATTTTCATTCGATTCGTACGATTTTTCTCCCTATTTATCACGGTGAGAAAGTGCCGCTACTAATTGTTTTAAAAAAATCTTTACGACTTTAACGTTGTTGGGAAGGCAAAATGAGTTAGAACTTAAAATTATTTTATACACGTAATGATTAATGTTTTAGTTCACTTCTTGGCCACTTTTAGGTCACAAACTAAGATATTTTAGGAAATTAAGGTCGCTGTAAGTCTATAAGGTCGGAGTGCAGCACATAAACTCTTTATTAGAAATAACACAGCCCCCCAAAAAAAGTATCTGCTTCTGGGATGGAGACTAACTTTGTCTTATGTATTTTGTGCCGCTGAATCCGAATTCATCATAAAAAATAGGGGTTCCGCAGCTAATTTTGAAGATAACCTCAAAAAACTGTCGAAAACGACGTGTTTCAGTTGTAAAATCTTAAGAAGACTAAAAAAATGCCCACAAAAAGAAAGTGTCTGGTTCTGGGATGGAGACTAACTTTTTCTTATGTATTTTGTGCCCCTCAGATCCAGAATCCAGAATCCCAGAATATTCCCAGATTTCCGCTCTCAGAGATACAACAATCTTTCAAATGCAAGTATGTTCATGTGATTACTAAAGAGTTTCCACTTAGTCTTGATTTTAGACTGATTCAATCCACGTTATTGAGGATGATCTTTCAAATTTACTTGTTAAGAAATTAAGATACATATGAATACGGTGTTTTTTATGTGACGCGAATCATATTCCCATTTCTTTCAAGCTTTTATTACAAAAAAACGTCGTTTTCAGCAGTTTTTTTGAGGTTATCTCCAAAATCCGTTCGTCAAACCTTTTTTTTTTTTTTCATAGCAAATTCGAATTCAGCAGGTGAAAATACGTAGAAACAAAGTGTTTTGGATGTGACGCAAATATTTTTTTTGTTCTTCCCAAGCGTTTACTACCGAAACACGTCATTTTCGACGGTTTGTTGAGGTTATCTTCAAAATTAGCTACGGAATCTCCATTTTTATGGCGAATTCCGATACAGCGGCACAAATTACATAAGAAAAAGTTAGTCTCCATCCCAGAACCAGACACTTTGTTTGTGGACCTGTGTAATCAGCCACAAAATATAGACTGTGAGACTGTGAGTTTTCGTAGAAATTGACTTAATAAAATAATTAGTCTATTTATAAAAGAAATTAACTTCACGGGAGCAAAGAAGCGCGTAAATTCTAGACAAATATACATAAAAGGATCAGGGCGCAAAATTTACATTCTGCAACAAGGCGACGTCAGCCGAGAGAAATGTCAAGGCAGCGTGTACTGGGTTGGAGACTTCGAGGAGACTTCGAGTTTCACAAGTTCCTCTGTTGCACTGTCATTCGTAAATCCGGATGTGATTAACCAACTTGGTAAAATGACAACTACGGGAAAGTTATTACCATCTAAGGAGTTGTGCTAAGCAATTACTGTCAGTAATAGCGAAGAGAATGCGCTAAGTTTTAAACCCAAATGGTATGCTGTTTGTTAACGATTGCTGTATATTACCGTAGCTTACCCGTATATTATGCTCCAGTTACTAGGTACGTACTTCATATTATTATTAAGCTAATATTCGAGAAGTTCTTCGCCTAGCAGTTATATAAATCTTATGAGAACAAGTAACACACAATTAAGACACCATGTTAGTTCTGAAAACACAACTGTATATGTTTTTGGAATTCTTATGACCAATATTCTATCAAATGATTTCTAGTCAATTAGCAGGATTGATAATTTGTAGGTAAGATTTTGAAGTATTATTGGATTTTGTTATTTTACTTAATATATATGCACAATATACGTATTGTTTGTTTAGACTTTATTGATCTTAATAAATGATAATCATATTGAACTGAGAATGGGGATAAAGTTTGAAGGAAAGGAAGAAGCATGTTAAAAATGTCAGTATCACGAGTACTGTACCACAAGATAAGAATCCAATATTAGATTTTACCTAATTTGTTTAAAACTTTTCTAACTATCTATTATTGTCAAAAAATAACGAAAAACCACACAAAAGTTTTCTATTCTACAGTAGGTTATATTTGGCTTATAGGCTTATTTTTGGAGATACGAGAAAACATCAAGAATCAAAAGTTCTATTGTCTGTTAAAACTTTTTGCAATATGCTGTCAGAAAAAAACAAATGAATAACGCGTTTTCGAGATTTGACGTATATATTTTTTTTAATGGAACACTATATAACTTTACATATTTAAACAGCTTCATTTTTTTCTGATTTGTTTCATATAAGTATGTACTACATTGTTTTTTACTGTTTGGGAGCAAATCGAATGTTTTGTTTTTTTTTGTGTCTTTTTTGCATTAAGTTAACTATGAAACATATCAATTAAAAATTATATGTGGGAAACATGTAAAATTTGGTTCATAAATAAATGTATAATTTCCTATAAAATATTTCGAATAATTACATGTTTCATAGCTAACGCAGTGCAAAAAAGATATTCCCAAATAGCAAAAAACAATATACCTAATACATATTTATATGAAAAAAATCAGATAAAATAAAGTTATTTAAGTGTATAAAAATATATGTACATTGTAAAAACACACATATTTATGTCATATCTCGAAATTGCGTTGTTTATTTGTTTTTATGACAGCATATTACAAAAATTTTAAATAAACCAGTAACTTCCAATCTCTGTGTTTTTTCGTATCTCCAAAAATAAACGTCATAAGGCATGGGTCAATATATAACCAATAAACCTTGTACCTATTCCATGTAAGTCATATGTTTTAACTTTAAATCTAGTTAAAATTGTACTTAGAGTTTGCTCAATATACGAGTTCTTCTCCTAGATTTTTTATTTTATTTTTTTGTTTTCGAAATGTTTTTCAAAATTGTATTAACACTTTGATCCTACTATTACACAAATAATTTAGTGTAATAAGCCATGGTACTTCAACTGCAATGATAAATGCAATTGTATATTGAACATCATAAGTAAAATAGTTGAAATAACTAATGACATTTTAGAAAATGTGTTTCGAGGCACCACATAGGACACTTGGTTATATAGACTGGCACCTTCACCATTCTCTAGAAACCGGACACCTTTATATAAGCCCATCTTTTGGCTAGTCAGAATTTTTGCAAATTGAAAGAATCAAAAATAAGTGAACCCAACGGATAACTCGAAATAATTTTTTTAGGGATTTGAATTGTCTAAAATTAATTTTTTTTTGGGATTTTTTTTAATGATTCAATTGAACAATTAAAATATAATTCAGGTACTTTTTTGCTTCCAAAATGACGGCAGTACAGAAGTCTGAAGCAGCATGTTTCTTTTAGGAGGTGTGCGGCTTTACGAATAAAACGTTTCCATTTGCACCTAGGACACATTTTTTTTATATTCTATAATAAATTTAACAGAGCTTTAGCTTTAGACACACGGTTATTAAAAAAAATATTTTTCGCAAATTGACGTGAATTTGAAGTTTTTTTAACAAAAAAAATGACATTTAAACGTTTATAAAAGACGTAGTTGTTAATCAATCTTAATAATCGTTTGCACTTCTCTTTAAAATCTATTTAAATTGACAAATAGTGTTACAATAAAAGTTTTATTTTAATGTAACGAATTTCCTATGCTGGAGAAAATATTTTTCTTATTAATTTCTGCAATCAAATTTAAACACCATATCAGTTTCGAATAGAGAATGAAAAGACCTTTCAAATGAAGTTTCACAAGCCCTACATCCAATTTGAAAGTTTAGGGGTTGTAGCTGTCACCTCAAGGAGGGGTTGAATTTAGGGATGACATTTTTACGTCGCAAGATGTCATTTTAGAATTAGAAATTGACGTGTCCCAGGATTTTCTAAAATAATGCATAATAATAAAGTTCCAACTATACGGACCCATTTAGATTGATTTTAAATCTAAAATCATATTGTAAATCCAATCCCCATTGGAAATTGAGACACGATCAATATGTTTATTGTCGGTGGATTCAATGGCTTACGTAACATGAATTACAGCAAGTTGTTCAACTTTAATAACTCCGCTAATCGTAGAAGTTCGAATGCAACGAGACCGACTCAGAACGCAAATTGCCTCCCTGAAGCCGTCCATTGATCCTGACAAGTGAGGGACATATCTCTTCGATGTCTTGGTATTTATCTGACTGAACTGGTACAAATCTATTCGTCTAGGGGCAAGATGCGTCAGCTTCAGAAGCAGTTACGAACTCAATTTATTTACTGGACTTTTTAACTTTTGCGTACTTTTTAACACATGGCATATAGTTTGCAATTTTAAAATGTTCAGTTTTTATTGGATGCTTCAATAATGCACTCAATACGTAGTACTAGGATAAAGGTGTTCAAAACAAGAATTTCTTGTTGAATGATGAAACTACAAGCACCAGCAAAATATCCGTTTAAACGTGTTTTAGTAAGCATTTCCCGTAAACGATTAAAATCTACACCAACAGTAGACAGTCACTCCTAGTCTTACAGAACTACACAATAACGACAGAAACAAGGGCAGGGGCTATGACCCTTCTAACAAAAGTAAAAAAAATGCATTATAATAATAACAGTATTTAGTGGATATAAAATGGCTGATTCAAGATAGCAGCTTTCAGAATGTCAACTTCTGTGACCATGGCGTGTGTCAAGATACATTTTTTGGCAGATCATTTATCCAACACGCAGAAACGAACTCCCAAAAGAGTTTTTTTTCTTAATATCAATAATAAAAATTTTCCACATATGTAGCCAAATTTATGGTGGACACTGTATGGTGTATACAGTCTATTAAGTGATTCCATTTTATCTAACAAGTTCTTTTTGTATGAGTCATTGCCACATTTGCTGACTACCTAAAAAAATACCTATTTAAAAAAAAATAGAAAGGGCTCGTAAAAAATTAGAATGTTTTGGTGATTATACTTAAAAACAAATTGACTTTATAAAAAACTAAAAAAAATTTCTTCTTACAAAGTATTTCTTTTTTTTTGTGGGAGATAAATGTCTTTAAATAATTCTTGCAACTTGTGCAGAACTTGTACATTGTCATAAAGTATCTACCTCACAAATGTAGATTTGGCGCTGCAATTTCTGCGGGTTGGCACAAAAATGACCATAACCATTAAAATCTGAGATCGTTTTGAGGTTTTATGAGACCTTTTGAGAAGTAAAAATTATAAAAAAGTAGTTATATAAATTTTACTATAGTTTGTATTATTAACAATTTCATTTATACTAAACTGCGAGTGGTCATTTCTATAGATCTTTATTTAATAACCCCTATGCAAAATTTTAGCATTTGGAGAAAACAGAGTGATACGAGGAAAGTTAAAGTTGCGAGTAGTGGCGGAAAGATGGGAAACAATACCAAGCTACAGAAGCTTAGTGCACGTTGCTGCCGAGGGGGTGAAGTGGGGTGCAGTGTTTCACGTGGATACAGATTGTGGCGCGACCAGTTTGAATTTCGAGGTGCGGTAACTTGCAGTTGATTCAGAAGATACTACGTTATATTCTAGAACAAAATATAAAAAATAAAAAAAAATGACAAGGTATATGACTCATTAAATTATTTCGAGTAGATCTACACGCCCCTTCTCTGTGTCGGTTCATTTCTGAATGACCCTGTATAAGAAACAACAAAAGTGTAGTTGAAAATATGAAGGATTGACCAAGACTATTACTCAACTGAGACGACTCGAAGGCCGTCAAAATTTATACCGTCTACAGGCGGCAAAATTGTAAATCTTCCACTGCGCCAGCAAATGTGCCGTTTAATTTTTCAACTTGACGACACGCGACACTCCATTCAGCGCTAATTAGGGAAACACGTGGCGCCGTCGTCGTCCCGAATGTGTTCCCGTGTAACACCTGCTTTTGTACGCTAAATTAATTATTGCGTCTCACTGGCACTTTGCGCGAAACTTGTTTGCTCTTTGACAACAATTAACTAAGTTGAAATATGCATTTCGTTCAACCTGCCGCGATTAGCGATGAGGAACTGCTGCGGCACGGATGTTTCATGATGTGTGGACGTTTTTTCTTGCTCATCTGTTCTAAAATTGTTTCCACAACTTAAGTTCGTTAAGGGGTTATACCGGCTGAATTATATATTTTCAACGAATAGCAAGTGTCACACAATAAAACCCGGTGCAACTCCTGTGTATTGCCAAGACAAATATCTCGCTTTAGTCATCAGTATGATAAATCTGAAGGTTAACCCTTTAACGTCAAAACTACAGTTTTTGTATATCCTCTCTTTAGCAATGTGCCAAGTACAAAAAACGATGGAAAAATGCCTACCCAAATTTTATTTGCTCTCCACCCACAACACCAAAAAAAAAAATTCATAAAAGTTGAACCTTACCCCTGGCCATTGACTGGAAAAACATTTTTATTTCGACAGAAAACTACGGGAAAAGTGCATTCGAGAGTTGTACTGAAAAGTTATGTACTTAGAAAAAATTAATTCCAACAAGGGGTGTCCAATATCTCGGCCAAAAGGACACATTGGACAGGGAAATTTTCATATTTTTTTTTAATCAAACCTGGAGAACTTTAGGGCAAAAGTTTAGAGAGCAAAAAGTGTTCAGATTCATCCAAAGAGCACGCCTGATTGTTTTCAGAATTTTTGGTCATGTTTTGGCCATTTTCCTTTGGCCATTTTTTCAAAAATCCGAAAAGGACTCCAAAAATTCTGAAAAAAATTACACACCTCGCTTGAAGAGTAGAGTCCACAACAAATTTCTCAACAAAAAAAATGGCCAAGTTTGGCCATTTTCCCGTTAGAAGGTTTAAAAAAATGGTGTTTCCTAAAATTTCACAATCATTTCCAGACATGTGAGAAAAAATACACGTGTTCTTGACTCATACTCAATAGAGTCTGCGCCAAAATGGCTGTCCCTAAATTGTTCATTTTGTAAAAAATGTCAAATCGTCTTCAAAAATTCTGAAATAATGAGTGTCTTGAATTATGTATACTTAACAAAGTATAATCATACCAAAAAGCATCATTTTGAAATAGTTTTTCTGAATATAAGCTCTAAGCCGAATTAACATTTTTTTTATAGTTTTACCAAAAAAAAAAATCGGAAATAGTCGCCTTAGAACTTGTATTCGGAAAAAAATTTCAAAAATCGTCCTTTTTGGTACGATTATACTTCGTTAAGTATACATAATTCAAGATTCTTATTATTTGGCGATTTTACCGATTAGCCATTTTCTGAACCCTCAAACCAAAAAACGTCAACAGGTTCAAGAATTTTTTGTGCAAAACCTCTTGGACATTATTTAAGGGAGACTATTATCGGTCTTTCCTGCAATTTTGAGATTCGACCAATATTTGGAACACTGAAATGAAAAAATGGACAATTTGGAGACAGCCATTTTAGCGCAGACTTTATTGAGTATAAGCCAAGGACACGTGTATTTTTCCCAGATGTCTGGAAACGATTGTGAAATTTTAGGAAAGGCTATTTTTTGAAACTTTCTAACGGGAAAATGGCCAATCTGGGCCAGATTTTTTGTTGAGAAATTTGTTTAGGCCTCTTCAAGTGAGGTGTGTAATGTTTTTCAGAATTTTTTGGAGCTATTTTCGGATTTTTTGAAAAAATGGCCAAATTGAAAATGACCAAAACGTGACAAAAAATTCTGAAAAAAAATTAGGCGTCCTCCTTGGATGAGTCTGAACACTTTCTGTTCTCTAAACTTTTGCCCCAAAGTTCTCCAGGTTTGAGTAAAAAAAATTATGAAAGTTTCCCCTGACAATGCGTCCTTTTGGCCGAGATATTGGACACCCCATGTTGGAATTAATTTTCTCTAAGTACATAACTTTTCAGTACAACTCTCGAATGCACTGTTCCCGTAGTTTTCTGTCGAAAGAAAAAAATGTTTTCAGTCAAAAATCATGTTACAAAAAAAAATTGACCTGAAAAATCGTGCTCTTTTCAATTTAAATGGCCAAAAACAGGGGTAAGTTCAACTATTATGTTTTTTTTGGTGCCATTCGAAAGAGCACCCCCCAAAAAACACTCGGAAAGATGTTTCCCGATTTTTTTCCATCTTTTACTTGGCGAGTTGCTAAAGAGAGGACATACAAAAACTGTAGTTTTGACGTCAAAGGGTTAAACCCTTGACCTTTGACTCTTTGGTTAAACATATATACGACCTTTAATTCCCGACATCGCATTCAATAATATTATGACTGAGGTCATGCGGTCGGTTCTAGGACCATTAACAACTGACGAAATCACACAGTCGTAAATTGAAATCCGTCCCTGGAATAGCAACCTGAGATCCAATCTCTAGTGAGAAGTTAAATACTATCGTACAAAAAAAAACTGTCCTGAGCGATTTTAAAATTATCACAAATCAATTCGTACGATTGGAAACGCTGATTTCTATTTACAAAAGCAAGAATACGCATAATGCGCTCGCGCCCTCGTTAATATTCGAGGAGCGTTTCCAATCTCCTCGTCATCAGTCACGGAAGTTCCGTGATTACCGCGTCTGAAAGCCGCATCCGATATAATTCAGCGACGTCCTGCGCGCTCCATAGATCTTCATTTCGCGACGAAGACGACGCTCACTGTCCATGCCGTTACGGCGTAGCACGCCTTCGGACCGCGATCATAACCAGTGGCGTACTCGCAGGTGGGGAGAGCAGCTAGTTCACAATAGTGCGGTCGTGATATTTCAGTTATTCTTGATGGGCCACTTCACTATGATATAAAAAAAAAAAGAAAAAATTCAAAAATAATCTGGTTCTCAGTAATCTGTGGAAATTTCAGTATATTTTTTTCGTAATTAGACAAATATAAGGAGACGTTCGTGTGAAAATATTTTTTTTCAAAAAGTTATGGCCATTTTTAATTTATAGGAACATTTTGTTTCCCAAAATAAAATGCCAACTTTTTGAAAAAATATTTTTAAAAATGAAAAAATATTTGTTTCTATTATGAAAAAAATATACTGAAATATTCCACAAAAGAAAGGAGTTTTCAATGTTTTTGAATTTCCAGATTTGTCATTTTTCTGTAAGAGATGATCAACACCGATGCGTCGTCTCTACAAACATGCCAAATGTTCACAATACATATGGGGCATTTCAAGTCAACTATGTGAGGTCAAAAAAAAATCTGTTTGAAACATATCAGAATCCATAGTACTTGCTAAAAGGCTCACTTCCCTGAAATTTTAGATTTTTTGAGCCACAAGGAGAGGGATGGTGAGGGTGAGAAAATACAAATCTTCGTTTCGAGTCTAAAATTTCAATCTTTCTCAATAAAAAAATGAAAAAAATTCAAAAGAAGGTTGCAATGGTTTTCGATGTGTTCTTTGCGTAGAATACGATACACATATTTTCAAAATATTATTTTTTATTTTATTTCCTTTTTTTTTTTGTACTTTCGATTAATTTTGAATTCATAATGGGCGTTGACCAGGAACTGGCCCAAAAAACGGCCCGAAGTTGAAAAAACGTGATTTTAGCGTATTTTCTCATCCTGTGAGATAGTAAATGGCAAATTAATAATATATTCCAAGGTTTTTGGGGTCGCTGATTACGAATCTAACGTAGAAAATTTCTCCTAGAATACGATGGTATTTTTTTAAATTTCAAAAGTTAGCCATTTTTTTTAAAAGTTGACTACCATACTGGATCCGCCATTCTGTTTTTTGAAAATCTGACGTTAGATTCGTTATCAGCGACCCCAAAAACCTTGGAATATATTATTCACTTGCCATTTACTAAGTATCTCACAGGATGAGAAAATACGCTAAAACCACGTTTATTCACCTTTGGCTAGTTCGTAGTTTTTTGGGCTAGTTCCTGGTCGACGCCCATTATGAATTAAAAATTAATAGAAAGTACAAAAAAAAAAGAAAGAAATTTAAAAAAAAATTAAAAAAAACCGTCATACTTTTTGAAATTTCGATTTTAAACTTTCAATCCTCCAAATAAGGGTGAAAATCGAAAACACATTGAAAACCATTGCAACCTTCTTTTTTAATTTTTTCATTTTCTTACCGAGAAAGATTGAAATTTTAGAGTCTTGCTTTTTTTGGAGAGAGTCTTGGAGAGCTTGAAGTGTTCGATTCCATGCTTGACGCTTTGGATTACTCAAAGTCGACAACAAATGCCAAAGAGCCCTGTTTTAATTTCCGGTTCATACTTTGGCTATGACTTTGATGTATTTTATTTTCTCTATTTCACTTCAAATCTTGACTTGAAAAACAGTAAGATCTTAGTCGCGATCATAGCTATGAGAACTATGGATTGCAATAATCACAATTCATATTCTGAAACCTTTACAAATTCAGTCTGACAAATAAAATATAATTTTTCATTTTGAATTTTTTTTTACACTAATACTGTTGGACGAATTCTGCATGGAAACATAAACCTGAACCCGTAAAATGTAAAGGGACTTATTTCTTTATAAACTACTAGCCACTGAGCCTTATTTACTCAAACTAATGCCAATAATAAAATGGGAAAATATGACTGATTCTGAAATACACATTGCATTTTGTTCCCTAGTTTGATTGAAAAATAAAGGCGAACCTCTCTCGATGATCAGACCTCTCTATTATTTCAGAAACTGTCCGTTATTTCATCCTTAGTGCCGTTGTTTGCTGCTATCTTTTCGCGGTTTTCGTCTCACTCGAACAAGTCTTCGCACTCGCAGGAAATTTATTGTCCTGTTGAACAGCCGTGTACTCTCATGAATTATATTCCTTAAATATTTCATTGTGACGGAAGACAGTTGAAATGTACTGGTCTTTATTGAAAAAAAATAAATAAATAAACAACAAAAAAAGAATAAGCAGCCGACCTTTGAAATATCCAACAACTATAAATCTCTAAAAAACACCGGAGGAACCTGAGGAACTAATAACAGGTTTAACCTATTACAGGAATAACAGGCGGTAATTTCCACAAATTTGTTGACGGTAAAAACGAACCTGGCCGCTAAAATTTGTTTTAAACATCAGATTTTATTGATAAAAAATGGCTACTTAGGAATTTTAATTTATTGTGGAAGCAAATATTTCACTATTGTCAGTAGGTCTTTTGATTGTCGCTGTAGGTACATACAGTTATTTGCAAAAGTATTCGTACCCTGAATTGATGTGTAAAATTATTTACAGCATTTTTATAGCTGTAAGGAAAATTCCATGTAATGAATATATTTAGAAACACACTATATCAGCAATGCATAATCAAGTTTTAGCTTCATATTGCATTAAATACCTACATAAAAAAATATTTAATTATAAGAATGGCAATATCTATGCAGCAAAAGTATTCGTACTGCGCATAACCTCAGTGTCTCAGGTATAACGGTGAGACCCCAGTTGTTAAGACTTCAGTCACAGTTTTCAGTTATACATTCAGACGAGTGTAAACAACCGTATGTTGTATGAATCTGTTAAAATATTTCTAATTATAATGGGACCTAACTCAGAAACAACAGCACAGGAGAGACAAATGGCAGTACAGTGGCTTTTGGAAGGAAAATCATAAAAAAGATATAGGTGATTTGTTAAAAAGGAGCAAAAGTACTATACAATATATTATAAAAAGATATAACGAAATTCAAATAGTTTCCAATATGCCTTGAAAGGTCCGTCCAAGACTATTAACTTCTCGAGAAGAGAAGGCAATAGTGTGTGAAATAAAAAATGCCCTTCTACAAGTGTCCCAAAATTGGCGGCATTAGTAAATAATCGATTTAAAAAGCAAGTAAGTGCAGATACCTGACGCCGGGTTTTAAAAAAGGCACGATCTGCATGTTAGAGTATCTAGCCCTTTATTAGTAAAGTAAATCGTCTAAAACGATTAAAATTGTTAACAATTTGATTTGATGATTAAAAAAAATTAAACAGTAAATGATATGAAGTTCAAGTTTAATTTATGTAAAACTTACACATGTAAGTTGTTTATAATAAAAATGTTTATTTTATAAAAATATAATGTTTATAAGTTATAATATAATGTTTATAATAAAAATATTATGATTAATTATACTCACACCCATTAAAAGAAAATTGTGTTATTTACAATTCCCTGTAAAGTACGAATACTTTTGCGACTAACTGTATTTTTTGGTTGGTGAGATATGTAAATGTCACATTTACATATTTTCTGACACTTGTCTTTACAGGTACTTCCAGGTACTTCCAATAAGTCTTTATGGAAGTCACCTTGGTTCCAAAGACTATTATGTCTATTTTATTTTACCCACTGTTTCCTATACAACACGTACACACAAACTGTCTAAATCATTTTTTCTCTGGACTCTATCTATATCTATATATATATAACTCTGGGAATAATAACGACGAAAAAGCTTTACTGCCCATTCAAACGGCAAACACGCGATTTTTTCCCTAACTGCGGTAATAACTGCGAGGACTATAAAGCTTATCCCCAAACTTCATAGTCAGTCGCCGCTTCAGACGTGCAAGATGAAAAACGCCCACCGCGGTGGTGCGACCGCCTTTCATCTTTTAGCTCTAAAACGAGCAGGGGCATCTGGCGGAAAAAATGAATCAGGCGCAGTATAAGGAGCAACTGAAGGAGCGGTAGGCTCGAGGCGTTTCTTCAGTGATGCCCGTCCACAAAACTCAAGCACCATGACCAGAATTGGCCGAAATGTGCCACAGGACACAGGCGTACACATACTCTATAGACAACAGCAATAAATTTACACTTACAATCACATACTGTGTGTGTAAATTAAGTAATGAGACTCAAGTCAGGCGAATAAGGAGGCTGAGGAGCCACAGGAATGTGTTTACCGGCTAAAAACTCGTTTACTGAAACGCAGTGTGACAAGGCGCATTGTCGTGATGCAACATCCAGTTGTTCTTGATATGAGGTCTCACACGCATGACCCTTTTTCGAAGTTTTTCAAGAAACTCTGTGTAAACGTGTTGACTTACTATTTGGTATGGAGGCACAAACTCTTTGTGGACAATTCCTTGGCTATCAAAAAAAACAAATCAGCACGCATTTGATCTTGGACGTGCTCATTCTTGCTTTTTTTGGGCCTTGGAGAGCTTGAAGTGTGCCATTCCATGCTTTGGCGCTTGGTTTCCGGGCCGTACTCAAACGCCCAAGTCTCATCACCAGTAATGACACGTTCCATAAAATGGGGATCATTTTCAATCGATTCCAAAAAGTCAAGACTCCTGATGTCCGTTTGTTCCTGCGAAAGGTTTTTTGGAACCATTTTTGAGCATATTTCACAGGCCGACAAGATTTTAACCCAGAAACCAGAATATATTTTTCCAAAGAGTTTTGATGCGCTGAATCCGAATCCGAGGTCCAAATCTCTCAATTGGCTCTAATTTTCGAGATATCCTAACCTAAAAGTGCAAAAAAAAGCGATTTTGGCCTATATTTGAGGTTATGTAGGTTGTGTTTGCAATGAACCAACATGAAAGAAAAAATTAAAATAAAAAACGTCGCTGCTCGTGAGAAAAACAAAGGAAGGAAGGAAGGAAGGACGCATATTCCTTTTCAAAAAATTAAAGTATAATACAAAAAGACAACTCGTTAAAATATATTGAAACCTTCTACGAGAAAATTAAAGAAAGTCTAATCTTAAATTAAAAAAAATTATATATTAAAATACGACCACAGGCAGTAGACAAACAAAAATAGAGAGAAGGCGTAAACATGTAGCATCGCAGATTGTTTTTCTCAGACTAACATCTTAAAGTATATGCCTTGCCCTTTTTAAATGACGTCGAATTTACTCAAATATTTTCTTTTTCGCTGCGAAATCGCATTTTGAAATTTTTAAGTTTGTGAATTTCTCTATAATTGAAAACCTATTAAGAATCGCGTGTACATCAAACAGTCGATTGGTTTTTTTGATTAGAAAACACTAAAAATGTTTGAAATTCAATAACAGGTCAATGTTTTCTTATGTAAAAAGACTTGCTCGTTCAAAATCTAAGTTTAGATTTTCAAAATTTTTCGAGTAAAATTTTGGAAATCTGACCTTGGATTCTGAAAAAACTTCTGACCTGTGCTCTTGAAAAAACACTGTCTTCATAGACGTGTTGAAGTTTTGCAAAAGTATCCGTTTAGCTGTGTCCAAGTCTGAAGCAAAATCTGATAGCACACCGTTAAGCACACAGCTCAAAATTAATGTCACTAATTTTTAAAACGTTTTTTTCTACAAAACGGTTTACGAAACCAGTCACATTCACTATCACGAACTGGAGTAGATTCGTAAAAACTTTGTAGCATCAGACAAGTATCTATAGTTGTATCCGAGTCTTGTTCGCTGTGGTGAAAATACATGCTTATATTTTGAGAATGACCGTTCGACATCTACTGATGTTATTTTGATGTTTTTGAATTAAAAAACTCGTTGCACCCACTTAACGGATGTGTATGATGCACCATCACAAATTTGAGTATCCATTTGTGTCAAATTGTTCGGCCTCTTTTTGAATAGTCCCCGTATTATAAAGGTCCTGCATATGACTAATAAATCCTGCAGAGATGTTGTACGGACCAGACTGGGTTAATACTAATTCATCAGTTCAGAATACTAATTATTCAGGACAGACATTACAGGAATATCCACCTAATTTTAATTTTAAATCCCTTTAAGGGCTCCCCGTATAAATTAGGGGTAGGGAAAATTAATTGTCCGGCCCTATGGTCCCATTTATACAACCGCAATTAGTTGTTTTGGCGTTTTTGGTGACGTTAATAATGACCCGATGGCCGCATTCAATCGGGAATAGATTAGCGCCATTATGGATAAAGGAACCGCCCCATTGTAGTCCCTCTATTATTTGAACCCTCGTTAGAATAATAGACGATAAACGAATATCGAGAGTAAAGTATCGGTTGGTATATTTACATAATACAAGACTATAGTAAATTTTACAAAATTAGGCGTACAAAAGGAGCAGTAACAATTAAATCACAAAATTGTTTAAAGGATATCCCCCCATAAGTATGGTGAAATGCCTCCCCCTTTTTTTTTATTTTCTTCGCATGATGAAAGTGTTTCTTAGGTCTCATTATGAAAGGTAGACCGAAAAAAATTTTCCTCTCAGCTAGGTATGGAAAAAACCCTGTTTTTTACGTTTTATTTTTTTTCTCGGTTTTTAACTGTTGGAAACATCTGAAAAAATTCATGAGTACATAAAATATGATTGATTTTATGTATTATTTTTTTCAAGCTCATTCAAGGTCATTATGACGTCTAAAAAAATTATTCAAACTTTAAAAATCCCATATCTTTTAACCAAAAAAAAGCTTCAGGCTCAGATTTTTAATATGTTATATTTTTAACTATTTTTTACTACCTCAAATTATTTCAGATTTTTTTGAGTGGTGGGTCATGCCCAAAAGTGCGAAAAATCAATTTTTGTCCGTGAAACGACTTAAAACGGCTTAAATTCATCATTTTATAGTGTCCTGATTTTTTTCTTGCACTAAAAGGACTCAAATGACTTCAAACAATTAAAAAATATAAAAACTACTAGTTTCGATAAGTGGAATTTTTTTTTGTTACTATTTTTAGTGAACATATTCATACTTTTCGTGAAGAATGAGTTTAATCGACGACATCCAGAACGCAATATTAACCATGCAACAGTTTCAAATATTAAAAAATATTTTGTTATAACCGGCATCGTGATCGGGAGCAAAGAAGAAACCAAATGAAAAAGAAACCAAGTTATTTTAATGATAATATTCAATGATGATCATTCAAGCCTTAGGGATGCTAGAAGGAATTTAAATATTTCTAAAAGCAAAATCTGGACGTGTTTGAAAAGAAGCGGTAAGAACCCATTCAATCCAAAATTTCTTCATACACTTGAAGCTGGAGATACTAAGGCAAGAATGGAATTTTGTTTATGGCTACAAGGTATGTACCTAGAGAATCCTGATTTTTTTACCAAATATTTTATACACGGATGAAGCTAAATTCACGACAAACGGTATTGTATCATCACACAATATCAGAATGTGGAGTGAAAATAATCCACATTGGGTAATTGAGATTAAGAGACAATACTCCTCGAAGGTAAATGTTTTCTGTGGCATTTTAAATGAAAAGATTATTGGGCCATACTTTTTTTTATGAGAATTTGAATGCTACCAGTTTTCTCACATTTTTACAAACAGAGTTTACCGACGCACTTGATGAGCTGCCTCTTGATTATCGCTACAATTTGCATTTACAACTTGATGGAGCACCCATCCATAATGCTGCCATAGTGAGAAATTGGTTGAATGAGAATTTTTCTAATTGATGGATCGGAAGAAGTAGTCCTCTTATTCGTTGGCCGCCGAGATCCGCAGATATGACGCCTCTTGATTTCTTTCTTTGGGGGACAATAAAAAATAAAGTGTATGCTACAAGGCCCCAGACCCGGGAAGAACTTTCTGTTCGCATTAGAGAAGCATGTCAGAGTAAAACTCGATAACAGTTACGAAATGTAATGAAGAATAATCGTCGACGTATTGAAAAATGTATGAGGGAATTGAGTGGATTGATCGAAATGACTACGTTTTAAATATTTTACAGACTTCCCTTTTGTTGTATTCAAATTTCTTAATTTTGTAAAAAAAAATGTTAGTATTGAATAATACAATTTAAAAAAAGGAATCCGTTTTTTTCTCTCGGACACCTTGTATTTTAGAACAATGAAAATCGGTACAGCTGTGTTTTAAGTAATGATAAAGAAGAATTCGTCATCAGTTTTTTTTCAAAAAAAATCCCTAATAGTAGTTTTTGACATTGGAGCCCATAAAAGTGGTCGTAGTTGGCCATGATTACAGACCAAGAATAAAATTACCCACGGTGAATGCGCATTTTGAATATCTACCTAATAAAAAAAAATTAATCGAAATCAGTCGAAAAATAAAGATTTTACAAAGGTGGTAAGTCCTTAACGTGGACACACTGTATAGTGAGGGACATCGCGCATAAAAAACTTTCCTTGTTTTTTTTTTTTTCGAATTTTAACATTTTATCGGCCGCCATTTTTAAATGGTTTGATAGAATCGCGCCAAAATTTAGGAGCATACTTAATGAAATAAGAGCTTTCAAATGATGTATCACAAGCCATACGTTGTCATTTTAAAAAAATATCGGTAACGTCATATCTTTGACAGGTGTCAATAAAAAAACAAATACGTCAAACTGTCGGCAAATTAAAAATTGACTTAACGTGTGCGATTTAATTTTTACCGAATTTATGCGCGACTTTTTTCTAATTACGACGGTATTTGGCTGATCCAATTAATTTGGAACAAGGACGCCAAAATTTCACCATGTGAAAAAAGTCGTTTAACTTTCTTTTTGTCGCTTTTATTTCCCATTTTTAATAAAGTTTCATATCTCGTCAATCGTTCACTCCCAACCTCCTCGCCTTCGACTTTAATCTTTGGTCGAGTCTAAAACAAAGTAAATGAACCGACGAAGGAAGGGATAAATCTTAGTCAGCTAATCGCAAAAGTTAATTACAAAATCGCAATCAATACAGTCCACCTGATTTCAGCATAAAATAACTCCGGACTTTGATCCGGGGGAAAGTTTTTTTTATGTAATTTGCGTACTTTATGGCTGAAAGCACTTTTATCAAAGCTAATTTATCTTCTGAAATGCAGTTACGTAGTGAAATTAACGATTTAATGTGATTAGCGGAGGGAACCGGTTAAATTGGGTTAAATGTTTACTCCACAGACGTCACCTAGAAGCCGTTTATAAGGAGCTGTGACGGCAAGAAGAACTGAACATACTGTCATTTTATGATGCGCGCTCGCTGTGGGGAAAGGTTATTAGTTCCAGTTTCCAAGGCGTCAACTTGAAATTCTATGAAAAATGTGCACCTAGATATTTAGGACACTGTTTTGAGCGTTGCATCGCACCGTGGGTTAGAATCGAAAAATCCTGGCCAAAAATCGAGAAACGTAGAAAATTTGTCAAACTATATCGTTTTTTGGGTCACTGATTTCAAATTTATTTTACCGCTTTTTGCGATAAAAGCAACTTTTAAAAATCCAAATTAGAGTATTCATATTTTCTGTAAATAAGATTTCAATTTAATACTCTCCTCGAAAGGGAAACAAAATGGCGGACCGGCAGCAACCGCATGTAACCATTTTTTCGCGATAAAAGGTACTTATTATGATCACAATTAGAGCATTGATATTTTCTGCTTATATAAATTCAACTAAATCTCCTTACCGAAAAAAAAAAACAGGTGGAGAACTGGTAGTAAAATTTTCTTAAAAAGCTACATATTTTGATTCGACATAAGATTATTTATATTTTTCATTAATAAGATTTTAATCTAACTCCCTGAAGAAATGGAGGGCCAAAAGTAAAGAACTTTTTGGAACCTACAATTGCACGCAACGTGTCTTCAGTTGTTACATCAGGTTACTAAAACTATTTTGTGTTAAAAATTGATCGCAGAGAACCTCAATTAAGTTGGATTAGGTTAACTAGTATAAAATAAAAAAAATATGTATTTCACGGAACATTGAGACACCCTATATTTCTCCTTCCACTGGTCAATAGTGTACACCAGGTATATACATTTCCCCCCTTGGTTGGGACTTACTATTGTATCAGGGATGAACACCTGCTTTGACGCAGGTACAGTTAGAATTGCCACGAGAACGCTCTATTGGACATGCCTTTCTATTTTTGCATATTTCTCTGAAATGAGCAGTTTGTATCAGCTAATTTTTATGAATTTCTTATTCCACTAATATTTCCCAAATGTTAAATTGTGAATTAGTGTTATAACTCTGTATATACAAACTATTTTCCTACTTTTCTTTCGTTACCTTAACATGCGCGTTTGTATTATAAGCGCAGAGTTAACATTTATTTTCCATAATAAGAAATACAAAAATTTGAATTTTACTGCATAGATCATATTTTACATCCCTTCAAGAGTAGAATTCATTTTTTAAAGTCGGAAATACACCTTGTGGTAACAAAAATTCACAACACACGAACGTTGAGTATTTCGGGACCGATTCTCGCACCGTTACGCACTCGAAGGTGACCAACTTCCGACTGAAGTAGAACGGCAGGTATAAAACCTAGGTAGCTGTCGTTTCAGTATTACATGCAGGAAACCCTGATTCACAAAGCTATATGAATTAAAACAGAAAACGGTTCGTTAGATCGTAATGTAACTTTGCATAGTTTTTGGGGTTATATTCAACTGGAAAAGGCACACGCAACATTGGTCATTTCATGAAGATTTGAATTTCAGCGGTTGATGTTCTGAAAACCACCAATTACCCGTTTTTTCCTGTTTTTTTCAAATTCATGTCAAGGATAAAAAAAAATTCTCCTCAAAAGTCGCAGCAGAACCTTGTAGGGTTTTTATTCCAGTTTTCAGAACTGCCCTTAGATTTTCTGTGCTACCGTTGGTTGCTGAGATATCGTCGATCAAAGACAAAAGGGTCCTTTTTTTATTTAATGTTCGGTATCTCAGCAACAAATGGTCGTATCGAGATTAAAAAAAAAGCAAATTGAAGCTGAATAAACAAGCTATCCGGTTCATACCATGGCTAAGTTAGAAATTTTTTTTCAAGCTCGTAGACTTGAAAAAGAAGCAAAAAAATTCGCAAATTTTTTTCTCACACTACTTCCAAAAATTGCGCGTAATATGTAGCTCTAAAAATTTGTTTGTTAAAATATCTTAACACTAGAAACTTGAAGCTTCAAAATGCTTTTTTTAGACCTCGATAAGATCATTTTTCATTGAGATAGAGCATTCTGAAAAATCACTAAAAATTCGGAAGATTTTTTTGATCCTTTAATTTTTTCCATTAGTGTATAAATCAAACACACTGTATATGAAATTAAGTGGAAAATGAGTAAAACCTTATAATTCTAGAAACTAATTTTTATTTGTGAATAAAAAACATGTCTCGTTTTTAAACATTTTTTAAAACGTTTTTTTTTTTTAATGTGACACCAGCCCGTACTTGTCCGCAAATATAGGTGGGAATTGAATGTTTTACTGTTCGTGTAACCATAAATTTTTCATTTTCTCTCTCACGACCGTCCCGCGCGTTAGCTGGTAAAGTGAAAACCCGTGTCAGGTACGTTCTTTTATTACGTCACTGATGGCGAATTTTCACGGAAGTAAAACAATATGTGATGTTGTAAATCGCACATCAAAGCTGCAGGAAAAAGAGGAATTCGTGCTTGCGCTTTATATCAGCGTGGAACTCTAGATGTGAAAAGAGGAAACGAGTAGCGAAAACCACACGAGCTTTAAGAGACAGATTTTGTATTTTACATACGATAATTCAGAAAAATTAATCTATTTTATTTTAACTCTATTACTTGTGATTAAAAATAATCCATCAAATTACTATTATTTATGGAGATAACCTCTCCACGAACGTACAGCACCACCTTTTATAGTTTGAGACCCACATACAGGGTGAACCGTAATATATTCAAAACAAACTGTAAATACGAAAATGTTATCATTTTCTATGTCTTACCTTTTGTTATCATCAGAAAAAAAAACAAGCGAACACCGAAGACTTGACAAACAAGTTGACATATGGGTCATTCTTTTACAAACCACACACCGAATGACACTTGACATTTTAAAATCGTTCAAAAATTTTTTTACAATATCTATACTTAATATTAATCGACACATATTTCAGGATTTTGTCCAAAAAAATTTTACTTCGGAAATATGAATGTATGAAGTTTCGATGATTTGCTACATTTTCATAAATCTTTTCCGGTTTGAAATTTATTACCTACAGTTGTAATAATCGCATTCGTGTCGGGTTTTTTAATTCGCTATTTTTTTACCTACACTTTCAGGGGAATATAAGAGAATTTTTTTTCTAAACAAAAGAAAAAGTTAATAATAATTTAATTGTTTAAATTGTTTTTTCATACCCGCCCCCCAAGTTAAATGAATTGCAAAAAAATACTATTATCTTCTCCATACTCTTATCTACAAATAACGTAAATATGAAGATAGTGTTATTTTTAGATCGCGAGTTATTAAATAATTGCAAACACAAGTCCCATAGCGCTATGAAGCGCAGCGTTCAGACCCGCCAAAGTGCAAGCTCAAGCGACAACAAGCTTGATGCTCTGGCTGAATGCACTGTTAATACCAAATGCTATCATTCCGTTGTTCGGAAGCTTAGCGGACACATGCTGTTATTATAATCATATTATTTTATTCAA
>JAPWTK010000667.1:0-180000 GCA_029963805.1 Aromia moschata
AATTTTTCTCTAATTTTTTTAGGTCTATTGTCATTGATATCAATTATCCATAAATATTGTTTCAGTGTCAAGAACATTGTATCCACCATCAAGTTGCTGTCACTGCTGGGTGCACCTTACCATGGCTGTTACTACAAGCTAACGCTAGTTTTCCTCAGTGTTCCGACTTTATCAGCGTTAGAGATTTGATAACAGATTTTAGAAAGTGAGTTTTCTATCGATCGATGTGGCTTTCAACATGTTAAAAAAATATATTTTTTGTCAGTTCTAGAGCACAGTATCTCAGAAACTGCAATTGCCCAATGTCGTGCAATATAACGGTGTACAGTACGAAGATCGTAAATAGGAAAGAAATGGACGAACTAAATGCACCAAACAGCATTATATCTCTTTATTATAGCACAAATTTAGTCACCAAAGTCAACGAGGTCATCGGATACGATTGGAATCAGTTTCTGTCAGATATTGGAGGATCTTTGGGCTTTCTTTTAGGTAATTAGTCCAGTAAATAAGCCGGAAAATACTGTAAAATCTGGAAAGGTTGATAAGCAACTCCGATTTCAAAAATGTTTGTTTGTACGTGTTATTTAGACCCTCAGGAACATTGATCACCACTAACATCTGCCTTGCTATGAAAAATGAAAAAAGTATGGTAGTTTTCCCACCCCCAAAGCTTCCCAAATAGTAAAAGTGATAAAACATTTTAAAAATTCAAAATTTCTCCTCGGAAATCGTCTCTCGGGGGTTTTCAGGGTCGCTGATTACGAATCTGCAGTCAAAAATCGAGTGAGGGTGGTTGCACCCCATTAGAACCACCCCTAGAAGTGACAGAGATAAAAAAAAATAAATTCAAAATTTCACCTCGGATCTCGTCTCTCGGGGGTTTTCGGGATCGCTGGTCAAGAATCTTAAGTTCAATTACAAAAATTTAAACGTCTAATGCAATGGAGCAATATAATTCCACTCTCAAGTTTTCGATAGCTGATTCGTTTGTAAGCTGTAGGATTTTTACTTTTAAGTATGAAGTTTTCGCCGTGAAAAAATCAATATTTATGTTTCAAAATTCCCCCTTCATCTGTTTACCATCCTCTACAGTTGATACTTTGAAATTCCCTCTTCATCTGTTTACCTTCCTCTGCAGTCGGTAACGTAGTTCTTGCTTATGAAAGGGGAGCTATATGCATAATTGCAACTACTTTTATACTTTCCCGTGGTATTATAGTTCCTATGCCTTTTTCCATTGCAATCTAGAGGGCCGGGGTTCAAATCCCGGCTCCGACCACTTTGGCACCTCTATGGTTTTTTTCATATGTGCCTATCACTGTAAAGTAGCTCCTCGTCAGTATGGTGTAATGCTTACCGTGCCATCTGAGAGTAAAGGAAACGGTGCATGGTTCTGCGGTGTAATGCGTACCGTGCCGTCGGAAGAGTAAGATTCAACGGTGCCTCGAAATATTAGTTCCCGAGTATACAGATTTATATGGCAAACCGAAGTCACAACAAGTGATTCAAGGCCAATAAAACACGAATGATGTCAACTATATTTGTAGATTGTAAGCTCATTTTGTGTATCCAGTTTTTTTGATATTAAAGACAAGAAGACTAGAACTAAGGAGACCAAACTCGTTCGGTATCATGGGATCAAATCTGTCCGCCTCCAGAAGGTGCTGTAAACAGTAGTGTACTCGACGTCACGTGATGAGCAGCGGACCACATGTGAATACTCAACAACTTGTCGATCTTATCTGTGTAATTCGAATCACAACTAACTCTATTCTAGCAACAACAACACTATTTATAGTTTTTAAATGTTCTAGATAATTCATTTGACATCTAATAATGTCATTCCATACAATTCTTTAGTAACAGCTAGTGTATAAACTAAATATACTAAGTATGTAAACTATAAAACTTAATGACTGTCAGCTGTCACTAATGACATTTCACAAATGTCACAATATGCTTACATGCCGTTTGGCTTTAATAAAAATACAATTCGAATGTTAAATAAATATGGTTCGGAAGTGCTGTGTTGCATTGTATGATATAAGAAGCGTTCCGAAGCGTCAGAATAACCTGACATTACTTCAAATTACTGATGTACCTATGTATGAATTCAAATATTTTCCTTTGTTGTATTGTTAACGTTATATATAAATAAGCACGTAACATGAAATTCTTTGAGTACATTTTCATAATGATAATTACGAAAATTTGTAATTACTCTAACTTCTAACGCACACAGATTAGTACAGAACCACGGTATACGTATATATATCTATTTGTATACCGTGGCAACCGTGGTACACAACTGTTTAAAGCGCCTCTGGAGGCGGACATATTCGAGCCCGTCGCGTTATACAGCGAAAAGCCGCAGTTCGGTCTCCTTAGTTCTAGTCTTCTTGATTAAAGAAATCTTGAAAAACGATTTTATTACACTCGTAATTTATTTTTTCAATAATTTAACTACATTAAAACCAAAATTCGCGCGCATATCATATTGAGAGTTTGAATTGTTGTAATTAGACCTTGGATTCGTAATCAGCGACCCCGAAAACCCCCGAGAGACGATTTCCGAGGTGACATTTTGTATTTTTAAAATATTTGATGACTTTTACTATTGGGGAAGCTTTGGGGTTGGGAAAACTACCATATTTTTTTCATTTTTCATAGCAAGGCAGATGTTAGTGGTGATGAATGTTCCTGAGGGTCTAAAGAACACGTACAAACAAACATTTTTGAAATCGGAGCTGCTTATCAACTTTTCCACATTTTCCGGCTTATTAATTGGACTAAATAATCAACAGACTAAATAGAATTACATTCAGCCTTTTATCGCTAGTTCAGTTTCATTCTAGTTTTTAATAGAAAAAAGTATACATACATTTTTTTCCACGGCATACATTAATTTTTTTTATAATCATCGTTTAGAAACAAACCACACCATGTAAAAAAAAAAACAAACAAAACCATGTAACCTAACAAGATATTGCATAATGAGAATATATTAAATTAATTTTATTAGAACCTAAAGAAACTGTAAATAAAATTCTCGACAATGATCTGCTTTCAATTCTGGTAGCTCCCAATAGTACTCTGCCATATAGAGTAATGATACAAATGATCAAAGGAAATTCAGAAAGGTATGGGATGAAACAATTAGCTGTTTAGCTATAACAAGGAAACACTTAAGCCTTGTAACAGGAATCCTGACAGGACACTGTCAGCTACGGAAGCCATCTTACAATAAGAGGCTAAGCGAAATACTTGACCCCTTTGCAGAGGGTGTAAACAGGAAGTTTACACAAAGTGTCAGTTATTTTACATAGCATATTGTCAACCTCTCTTGAAACTATAAATAGTGCAAATAATAGCGGCCTGTTCATTCAACATTTTGAAGCGCCAGAAACTTGTAACAGAAACTAAGTAAATTTAATTTTTGATTTTTCGTTTTGACTTTTTTCGAAACATCACTTCATTTCAGGTTTATCAGTTATCGGCCTTATAACCATGATAGAGGAGATATGCCAGATACTATTCAGGTGGATGTTTAAGAATAAGATCAAGAAGAAGAAGAGGAGAAAGAACTGGAAGAGCAGGTGGAGGTGGACAAACAGAACAAGGATCCCGAAGAAAAGGAACTGGGGGAGAGCAGTGCAGGAGGTGCTAGGGGAGAGAGAGACCGTGGGGGAAAGGACTGTGGAAAGGAAGAGCACAGCTATAAAAACCTGATGGATTATTTTACCGACTATAGTTACTACCAGAAAAATCTCGTCGACAAAGCTCATGACGATAATAATAAGTATTAAATAATATATGTAATATAGTACGAGATCCGACCACGTGATTTCTGTGCTCATAAAGACATAGAATAAGATGTGTCGGATACTTATTAAAGGTCATGTGTAGAGTTCGTGCGAGCGCGGAATGTAACAGAACCGTAGTCAGTTAACGAATGAAAATATTAATATGTTTACATAAGTTATGTAGCAACATAGTATTATTTTTACCAAATAGTACGGTTAAGTCAAAAATAAAATACCTATATAAATTAAGATAACAAGTACCAATGGCAACACTTACCCGACAAACGTCAGTGTTGAGACAAGGTTCCCATGGCAGGTTGGTGGTATGGTTAAAACATATTATGATGTGCTTTTCTAAGCGTTCTGGAGTGAAACGGCGACGTTTATCACTTGATATTAACTTGTGTATGGAAAAGGAAAACGTCCGCAAGCATCGGTAGCTTCGTCTATAATAATGGCATGGCTTTTCAGATGTCTTGTTACTTTAGTTTTATCTGAAGAATTTATAATGCGTTCACATACAGTACAAAAAAGGTCATTTCCTTGAATACGTGTGTCACTAAAACCCTCGTGATCACTGTCAAACCACGTTTGAAATACTTCCCGTCTATTTCTTTTCACCATTAGCATGGTACCTCAATTTTTTCACTTCACCCTTCAACTAATGATTATTAATATTCATAAAGTTATTTAAACACACGACGAATACAACACACGGCGAATACGTAAAAACGAAACGTATCAACGCGATGCAATACCGGCGACTGCCTGTTACAGCGTGCCATAAATAACTAAAATTGCTAGCGCAGTTTTCGTAATGCAAGTCAGCTGTGAGCTGTCAAGGGCAGGGCATGCACAGTGTCGGCCCTGTGACATTCGCGCTTGGTAATAAGTAATAATATTTAATAATGGACTATGATGCAACATAGTTTCTGTGAACATATTAACATTTTCATTCGTAAACTGACTACGGTCCTGTTACACTCCGCGCTCGCACGAACTCTAGTCATGTGCCAAGTAAAATTTTATTATATATCAAATGAGGCACCATAGCGAAGCAAAAGAATCAATAAATAATTGAAAAACGATTTGCCCCACCCCAGTTCGCCCCCAATCCTTGGCAGCTACTCCATTTATACATAATGCGTACAAGATTGGACACAAATGGCACTCGATGTGACGTTTTCGAAACCTGGACGCCCAACTCGAAATTCCGTCGCCGTATTTTCGGAATACTGGCAATTTCGCCAATTTCAAAGCTAGAAATTCAGACGAAGGGTCAAAATGTAGGAAAATAAATCTGGGACCGGGCCGGAACCATTAGAAGTCTGTTGGTAGAGCACCAACGGGTGTTTCGACGACCTCTTCTTAAGTGAGACCGTCGATCCGTTTGGGCCGCTACGTAAAAAGAAATGCAATGCGATGAAATGTAAATATTTCATTGATTACGGGTACTTAGGGCTGGACTAAATGATACACCCTTGGCTCTTTGGTTTTACATATGTACATAGATATATATATAGGTATAAGACCTTTAATTTCCGACACATCACATTCTATTTCATTATAAAGACAGTAATCTTACTGTCGGATCTTGGACTAATAGTAGTCCAATAGGCAGGAGCTAAAATCATCAAAAAGTGTTCTTGAAACATATAGGGCTAGTTTTGACGGTATCCTATGTATTTTTTGCTTAGAACATAATGCGCGGGGTCTGTAGAGCTGAAACCGTCCGCTAATTTTTTGAATTAACAATTTGTGAAAAAAAAGTCGTTTTTTTCACATTTTCGCTTATATCTCCGTTCCTTGGCATATTTTATATAGCATATGCATTTAAGAAGCTGAAGCATATTGAATTTCCAAAATTTTAAGCCCAACCCGAAGTCTCCAAGTGCTATTGTTAACTTGCAAATGACTGCTGCAGTTGAAAAAGTGCTTTTTTTCATTATGTTTGTACTTCTAAAGTAGGGTGACTACGATCATGAAATTCCTTGGAAGGACTGCTATTTGTAGTACGAAGTTACAAAAAAATCCGGCTTGATCCGTTAATAATTTTTCGAGTAATTTTTTTGCAAGCCTTAATTAATAATGACGTTGACAATTTCTTTGTTTATTGTACGATATTGACCAGGTTGGGCTAGAAAAATTATAAATCTCTTCAAGTTTGTGAGACTTTTTGAGATTTTGAAAAATATTAATTTGGGCCAGTTTTATGACGTTTTCTATGCGACTATCTTTTTTGACGCGACGTTTCATTGTTTTAGCGTTGCCGCTTCGAAATTCTCGGATTTGTGACTATAATATCTTGAAAGTACGCTTCAAGACGCGTATTTAGAAAAAAATGGGCGTCAAGATATTATAGTCACAATTCCGAGAATTTCGAAGCACAACGTCAAAAAAGGTAGAAAACGTCATAAAACTGGGCCAAATTAATATTATTCAAAATCTCAAATGTCATTATTAATTAAGGCTTGCAAAAAAAATTACTCGAAAAGTTATTAACGGATCAAGCCGGATTTTTTTGTAACTTCATACTACAAATAGCAGTCCCTCCAAGGAATTTCATGATCGTAGTCACCCTACTTTAGAAGTACAAACATAGTGAAAAAAAGCACTTTTTCAACTGGAGCAGTCATTTGCAAGTTAACAATAGCACTTGGAGACTTCGGGTTGGGCTTAAAATTTTGAAAATTCAATAGGCTACAACTGCTTAAATGCATATGCTATATAAAATATGCCAAGGAACGAAGATATAAGCGAATGCATGTGAAAAAATACGTTTTTTTTTCACAAATTGTTAATTTAAAAAATTAGCTGACTGTTTCAGCTTTACGGACCCCGCATTGTGTTCTGCGCAAAAAAAATACATAGGGAACCGTCAAAAATTAGCACTATATGTTTCAATAACACATAAAATTCTCTGCCTACTCGACTGTAGAGGCATCTGTTTAAAACAGATTAAGTTGAAATCTAAATAATGAGTGTTTATTTTGTATGCTGGATAAATAAGGAATGATCTAAATAAAGAAAATTGGGAATACAAAAATCGTAAGTCTTAAAGACAATTTTATTTCAAGCCTTTCCATAAAAATTATCTTTTTATTCGAATATGCTAAAAATATTATTCTATAACTGTCTGTATTTTTTGTTCTAAATTGTTCAGCGCAAGCCGTGGAATATATTTTATTTTTCAAATGATTTAGTTTACATAGGACAATATGCAGTATTCTCGTTTGCGTCACGGTTTTTACATTCAAAAACAGCACGCAAACAATCACATTTTGGATTTTTACCAATTACTCTGATCAAAATAAAATTCCAAATTAAAAATAAGGCTCTGCGACTATTTACAATGCGCATTTATTATATTTGCTTACAGAAGAAATCCTAAAAAATTTAACTCTGCTGGGGATATTTATGGACTGATTTTTAAGATACAATTATTTTGTCTGACTGCTCACGCTGAGAAGCTCACAATATGGACATGGTATCCGTTAAAAATGTAGTTTTAATTATATTTTATTCATCGAGTTAGTTATAAAGTCTGTTCATAATTAACTAAAATATAAATCCACCTAGTTTATACATAGCAAGTAGGGTAATTTTAAAGTTAATAAAAAGAATTTCTTAATATACCTCTCAATTAAAATGTAAAATCGTTACCACCAACGCGTTTTCTCAAGAGCAAGGTCGCAATCGAACACCTTGCCATATCGCTAAAAAACCATAAACAAATAGAAACACTAAAAGTAGAGTTATGCTGTAACGTGGTAATAGATAATAAAATTGGTCGCATGCCAGGTGAAAAAATTGGCTTAATACCGAAACTACTAAGCACTAGGAATGCTGTGACTTATACCCAGACTGATTCATTATTTACTTGGTTTTAGGATGTAATAATGTTATTTTCGCGTTTCTGTTAAAACGTTCAACAACTCTGCGTTACGAAACAGGCCGAATGGCTCTGCCAAAATCGTAAAATGGTTTTACGGTTTTCAGTCCAAGGCGAATATGTTATGGATATTATGATCGCTACACTACTATTGTTTTGTTAGAACCACTGATTGAGGGATAATACTCAGTTAACACTAGGCGCTCAGATTCCTGGAGTTCCTAACATTCAACGTTGTAATAGCCTCATATAAACAGTTTTTAAATTTGTCATCCATTAAAATTGGTCTAATTTGTGGGCCAACAAATGTCAATTCTTAAATGCAGCTCTTTGTTGTTCAAGTTCTTTTACAAATCATTTCATTAAACGAAGTTTAATGTGAAGCGAAGGTAAAATTATATTTTTTCTACCGAATTGTATTTCACATTTATTTTTCCAGGATTAAATTCATTTCTAACTGGCTACCCTTTTCAACGTAGTGGTGCTCTATGGCTCTGCTATTTCATGAGCATAAAAAACAATATTACTTTGAATCAGTAAATAAACGCTCTTTGCCCGAAAAGTATGGCGGGTTCATGGTTTGAAAAGTCCAATTACGAGGTGTGTAAATAAAGCAACGGGAACGTTTTTTTTATTCAAATAGAATCGCAATTCAGTATTGTCTCCTTCAAGATAACTTCCTTGGGAAGCAACACAGTGCTGGAGACTATTCTTCTATTCCTTATAGCAGTGCTGGAACTCATATATGTACTGGAATGGCCTTCAGCTCGTCGGTTACAGTCGTTTGAATGTTTTCTATGGTCCCAAAATGACATCCCTTGAGGTGATTTTTCAATCTCGGGAAGAGAAAAAAGTCACAAGGACTCAGGTCTAAACTGGCTAAAAACTCGTTTACTGAAATGGCTGTGTGATATTGTGCATTATCGTGATGCACCTTTCAGTTGTTCTTGATGTTTGGTCTCACACGCTTGACCCTTTTTCGAAGTTTTTCAAGAATCTCTCTGTAAAAGTGTTGATTTACTGTTTGGCCTTGAGGTACAAATTCTTTGTGGATTCCCTGGCTATCAAAAAAAGCAAATCAGCATACATTTGATCTTAGACTTGCTCATTCTTGCTTTTTTGGGTCTTGGAGAGCTTGACGTGTGCCACTCCATGCTTTGGCGCTTGGCTTCCGGGTCGCACTCAAACACCCGAGTCTCATCACCAGTAATAACACGTTCCATGAAATGGGGATTAGTTTCAATCGATTCCAAAAGGTCAAGACACCTTTCTCACCTCATGTTCTTTTGTTCCTGTGAAAGGTTTTTTGGAACCATTTTTGCGCAGATTTTTCTCATCCCCAATTCGTTAGTCAAAATCTGATGAACAGTGATGTGATTCAAATTTAACTTCCCGATCATTCTTGTCGTCAACCGACGATCTGAACGCTCAAAATCCCGCATTCTATCGACACTTTCATCGGTACTTGAAGATGAAGGCCTTCCGCTGCGTGGTTCATCTTCAATCGACTCTCTTCCTTCTGCGAATGCCTTAAACCACCAAAAAACCTGGGCTTTTGAAAAAACACTGTCTCCGCAGGTGTGTTGAAGTTTTGCAAAAGTATCCGTTGCGCTGGATCCATGTCTGAGGCAAAACCTGATAGCACACCGTTGCTCAAAATTAATGTCATTTCTAAAACGCACTAGAAAAAGCCGGTTTACGAAAACAGTCACAAAGAACAAACAAATGACTCGTTTCCAGTCTCGTCGTTACGTTGCCAGTCTCATTACTTCATTTACACACCTCGTATATCTACACCCTCTAAAATATATCCGTTTAACCCGAAAGAGTTGGTCAGATGTAAAATAACGAAGAATAGTTTATTCATCTACCAAATACCAAAGAAGCTAATTAAAATTATAATAATAATTGCATATTTATGGAGGTCTAACTATCTAATTTGGAACTACCTATAATCATACTATAATCATTAAAGACTAGGTAATACTTTTCTATCCGAGTAAATATTTTCTGTTCCGAACTTGATACATGTTCTGGACGTTAGCGCCGTTGGATTAGACTTTTCTCATAGTGGCAACACTCCGGCCAAAATTTATTTTTAAGGGCCAGGGGGCGGGGGGGGATGGGGGGGGGGGGGGGGGGGCCCGCCGGCCAGGGAAACCGGCCGCTGGGCCCCGCGGGGCCAGGGGGGGGGGTGGGGGGGGGGGGGGGGAAAGGGGGGGGGGGGGGGGGGGGGGGGTTTTTATCGGAATTATATTTAGATCTTCTGACGTCGTGAAGTTCAATAGCAAATCTATAGTGACAGTGTCCCTTAATAAATTTAAACTGAGCGAGCACGTAACACACAGCATAATCAGCGATACGAATTTCTGAATCAATATTGGAATGACATTAACTAGTGGATTTTCGAATATATGTACATTAGGGTGATTCGTTTTGAACGTCTATTTTTGTTTTTTCACTCCTACAGCAAAATATTGTTCTACATACCGAAAACAAATTTCCCTGAAAATTTGAGCCCTTAATTTTACTTCTAAGTACTTTTTTCTAAAGATTTCCCATATAAAATACATAGAAAATTTAAGATTTTTTTTCAGTTTCCTACAACTTGGTGGCATTTAGCGCTACTGCAATAAACTTAGGTGTGATTTAAAGGTAATTAGTTCCTCTTTCAAAGAACTTACAGCATTTTTACATTACCTCATATATTTTGATATGTACAGCTCACTGAAATCATATTAGCACTGGAAAATCATATTTTTCGTATTTTTCGACGAACGGAAACCGTCAAAGTTACAGAAAAAATGCAAAGGAGTTTTTTGTAGGAAATTTAATTCCCTACAAGAAAAAATATCTTTTTAAACAGAAAAATATTTTTTAATTGTTTGTATTATTTAAGGCAAAATTTAATTGAACTTAATCATTAATATAATACATCTAGTGATAAAGAAATAATTCTTGAACAAGAAAATTATTTTTACTTCAGATAATATAGTTTTTTTCCGTAGTTTTAAGAACGTAATAGTGACTTTTTCATTAATATTCGGTAGGTTAATTTATAAAATACTCTATATCTTCTAAACTCTGCATTTTATCATTATAATGCATATGACCTTGTTTGTAGGGAATTAAATTTTCTACAAAAAACTCCTCTGTAGTTTTTCTGTAACTTTAATGGTTTCGCCGAAAAATTCCAAAAATAACGTTTTCCAGTGCTAATATGACTTCAGTGAGCTGTACATATCAAAATATATGAGGTAAGGTAAATATGCTGTAAGTATTTTCAAAGAGGAACTAATTACCTTTAAATCACACCTAAGTTCATTGCAGTGGCGTTAAATGCCACCAAGTTGTAGGAAATTGAAAAAAAAATTGTAAAAATTTTCTACATATTTTAAATGGGAAATCTTTTTAAAAAAAAGTACTTAGAAGTAAAATTAAGGGCTCAAATTTTCAGGGAATTTTTTTTCGGTATGTAGAACAATATTTTGTGTACGTTTAAACTTAAGTTGACACTGTTATGAATAACTGAATTGGGAGACACAAAATTTGACGTCATAATTAAAGTTTGTATTTTTCTATGATGATTGTGATGTGAAGAAAAGAGTTCAAAACGAATACCACGATTTTTCACTCGAAGCCGCCCAAAATTCAATATTTGTTGTTTAACCTTACGAACCAAAATTCACCGAGGATTAGGCACAATCTTTAAAAACCTTGACATGATTTCTACCTATGTAACCCTTACACTGACCTGTAGATTGTCGTATCATGTAACAAAATGCGTATATTACTACAAAGCATAAAATACGAAGACCATAAATGGGATATCTGTGGCGATCTAAAAGGTGTTGCACTACTTATAGGACTGCAGAGTGGCTACACCAAATATTGTTGTTTTTTATGCGAATGGAATAGCAAATCCAGAAACCTTATGTCGTTAAAGAATGGCCGTTACGTGAAAATATTGGCACAAAAAAACGTCCTTAATGAACCTTGAGTAGAGTAGCAGAAAATTAATTTACTTCTCGCACATAAAATTAGGGCTTATAAACATTTTTGTTAAAGCCTTAAATATAGAAGGAAATGCTTTTCTTTATTTGAGACGGAAATTCGCGCGTCTAAGTGAGGCAAAGCTTAAAGAAGAAATGTTCGTTGGTCTGCAAATAAGAGGTCTTTTCAAAGATGAAACTACACTTTCGAGAATAGAAAATAGGGCGTGGGCTGCCTTCAAAAATGTATGTACCAACTTCCTAGATAACAATAAATCGAAGAACTACAAAGATCTAGTTGAAGAACTTATCCAATCTTAAGGTTGCGGCATGTCCCCTTTGCATGTTCATCAATCCCATTTGGAATTCTTCCCTGACAATTTAGGTGCAGTTTCACACGAACACGGCAAAATATTTCACAAGCAAATTGCACAAATGGAGATGCGGTATAGTGGAAAATGGACCCCAAACATGTTAGCGGACTGCTGTTGGGCCCTCAAACGTAAAATGGATCCTGGCGAATACAAGCCAACAAAGACAAAACAAATTATATATTGATTGTAGTATTATACTTTTTTTGATACAAAATGAAGTATATTCTGTAAAAAAAGTGATTTCGTTTTTTTCTTAAATCTCCGAAAATTCTCTAGATTACTTATGGTTTGGGTTTTTCATATTTTATATGCTTCTTCCCTTCTCTAAAAATTTATGGGAGATGGGGGGGGGGGGGGAAGTGAAGGGGGGATGGGTGAAGACCGAGTTCATATTTGAGTAATTACCAGAGTAATTAACTCTGGCTTTAATCATCTCCTGATGATGAACTTAATCAGAATTGATTAATAATTTAAAGTAAAAAAATACTTAACCAATTTTAAAGTTCAATAGTTCAAGCTTTTGGTACACACCCAAGTTTTAAATGGGTCACACTGTAGAATATAGTGAAATATTGCCGAATTTTCTTAAAGCGCGTGTATCGGAAAGGTATTTCCTGTGGCCCAGTTTCCAATCCGAGAGTATACTGTAGCGGATTGGTCGTCACGCAAACAACAGAATGCCACGTGCACCGCGTTTCTAGAAAGTGCACCGCGTCCTGATGCTTCTAGAGGCCCATCGCGGCGACCAGCGCCGGTGATAAAGGGTCTTCCCGATGGCACCGGATATTTTTAGACCGTTCTCTCGTCTCGCTTAGGACCAGAATAAAAATATCGCGAGGCGGCCGACGAAAATCGAAGCCGCGGTATCACCGTTGGAGACTAGGTTCGCATATCTGTCAGGTTATTGGAACACAAAATTGTTGCCAACTTGCATATCTGATCAGTGGCGGGAAATGGAGGATCCAACGGAGACTGAAATTCTATTTGGGAACACGAAACGTGTTTGGGAAGGCGTAGTCCTTTGCTTAGGAATTACGATGGATTTTCAACAATGACTATGAATAATGTTATAAAATAACACAGGTCCACAAAGAAAGTGTCTGGTTCTGGGATGGAGACTAACTTTTTCTTATGTATTTTGTGCCGCTGAATCCGATTTCACCAGTAAAAATAGGGGTTCCGCAGCTAATTTTGAAGATAACCTCAAAAAACTGTCGAATACTACGTGTTTCGGTTGTAAAAGCTTGAGAAGACCAAAAAAAAATGCCCACAAAAAAAGTGTCTGGTTCTGGGATGGAAATTAACTTTTTCTTATGTATTTTATGCCGCTGAATCCGAATTCGTCACTGTTCCTCATATCTTGACTAAAGAATTGGGGATGAGAAAAATCTGCGCAAAAATGGTTTTAAAAAACCTTTCGCAGAAACAAAAGGACATCAGGAGAGAAGGGGGTCTTGACTCTTTAGAATCGATTGAAAATGATCCCCATTTTATGGAACGTGTCATTACTGGTGATAAGACTTGGGTGTTTGAGTACGACTTGAAAACCAAGCGCCAAAGCATGGAATGGCACACTTCAAGCTCTCCAAGTCCCAAAAAAAGCAAGAATGAGCAAGTCGAAAATCAAATGGATACTGATTTACTTTTTGATAGCCAGGGAATTGTCCATAAAGAGTTTGTGCCTCAAACAAAAAAACAACTGGATGATGCATCACGATAATGCGACTTGTCACACAGCCATTTCAGTAAACGAGTTTTTAGCCAGTAAAAACATTAATGTGGCTCCTCAGGCTCCTTATTCACCTGACTTGAGTACTTGTGACTTTTTTCTCTTCCCGACATTAATTTACACACCTCGTATGTTACACAAAGTTTTCAGTTCGATCAGAAAGTGATGCCAGATTTGTCTGGACAAAGGTGATGGATATATTGATCAAGTGCTTTAAATTGTTTTTAGAATTAAATATTAAACAAAAAACGTTGCGTTTTTTTTTTAACGCAATATATATGCATTCACTTTCGAACTTGACATTAATCTGTTTTTACTCTAGAAAAACCGCCGCCGCCACTGGACATCTCACCGGCGGCTTTTGAGTCACGAGGTGTATTTTCGGTCGAGGGTCTATTTCGTTTAGATGTTTTTAAAGTAAAACTGGGGGAATTTTAATTTTCCTGCGAGGTGGCGTGCTGAATCGTTCCATTCTGCCAAGAATTCATACATGTAGGTATAATCGGTCGCAATATAGTTACCAAATTAATTATGTAATTAATTCGGACATTTATTAGCTATTGACGGTAACTAGTTTACGGGTTTGTTCTCCACGTTACGAAAAGGGTTGTATTGGGGGTTGCTCAGGTCACTCAATCCAAATTCATTGTCAAATATATATGTATATTTATTTATTCTCCTTTCATAATAAACAGGTTTTTCACATAAAGAAAAATCTAGAAACGCACCCCTTTAATTATCTTTTTTTATATTAATTTTAGTCAGTTTCTCTTCTCACCAGACAATAATATACAGTGCGTCCATAAAGTGACGCATAAATTCATTATTAGCTAAATGAACAATATTATTGAAAATTCCCGAGACAGGTCAATTTTTGATTGCGATTTACTATTTTGTCACATAATAATTTAATATACAGGGTGTCCCACCTTCGAGTAATGACGCCACCACCGATTTTTTTTAAATGGAATACTACATTTTTTTTTCAAGTTTCGGATGACCCTGGCCGAGCTGAGTCCAAAAATGTATCACAAGTTGCTTCTATCTATTACAGGGTGGACAACAATACATAAAGTGTTTATGAAAAATTTCATTAGAAAGTTATACGTTTCTGTATTTTTTAGAAAAGTCACAATAAATGCTCAAATTGTTCTCCGTTGACTGCTAAACAATGACCGAATCGGGCAATACATTCGCTTCTGACATTTTGTAACATAGCAGGTGCTATGTTTAACGTTTCTTGCCTGATTCGATCTTTGAGCTCACGGATGTTCTCGGGTCTATTAGTATAAACTTTAGATTTCAAATAACCCCATAAAAAGAAATCTAGTGGAGTAAGATCAGGTGATCTAGGGGGCCATTCCACTGATCCTCTTCTTCCTATCCACCGATCTGGAAAGGTTCTGTGTAAAAACTCGCGCACAGCTATAGCAAAATGTGGTGGTGCACCATCCTGTTGAAACCAAATTCTGCCGTCTAAAGTATTGGCTATTTCAATATCAGGAAATAGCCGGGTCAAGTCAGGAATTAATGTATATTGTAAAAAATTCAGATACAATGCTCCTGTCAAATTTTCATCAAAAAAGTATGGACCAACAATTCTATTTCTCACAATACCAGCCCACACATTGACCTTTTGTGGATGTTGCGTATGGTATTCTTGCATCCAGTGTGGATTTTCCTGAGACCAGTAGCGGGTGTTTTGCCGATTAACATGCCCGTTCAAAAAAAACGTTGCCTCGTCAGAAAATAAAATATTAGCAATGAAACCGTTATTTTGATTATTGTGGTCCATCATGTACTCGCAGAATTCAGTTCTTCGGTCAAAGTCGTCTTCAGCCAATTCATGGATGAGGCGTACTCTATAGGGATGGTATTTTACCTTTTTAAAAATATTCGATACTGAAGACTTTCCAATATTCAAATCCCTAGATACTTGCCGTACTGTACAATGTGGATTTTCTAGTGCCGACAAAATTACGTCTTGTTGAACATTTTCATTAATTTTAGGTCTACCTTGCCTTGGTGCATCCCTCACGTGTCCTAATTCTCTGTATTTTCGCTCTATTCTGCTTACTGTAGATTGTGAAACAGGTTCACGATCTGGGTGCATTTCATGGAATAATCTACACACCTCTTGTTGAGTCCGCATTCTGTCGCCAACACCAATCATCATTAGAATTTCAATCCTATCCCTTTCATTTAAAGGCATTTTCAACAAAACGTTTTAAATAAATTAGATTTAGGTTTCACTTAAAGTACCTACTTTGAAGCGTTAACAATACAAAAGTGAACTCTAAATAGCCGTTTTTAATATGGCAAAAAATGACAATGACAATCAAAAAACAAATGACAAAAAAATAACGAACCACGTATCGCGCCTCGCGTCATTCGCGCGTCTTGTCCAAACTGGTGTTTATTAAAGTAGTTGTATTTTTGTATCACAATAACGTTAATTTAATTTTTTTTAGTGCGTTTAATCAGCAATACATAATTTGTAATTTTTGTACTGTTGTCCACCCTGTAATAGATAGAAGCAACTTGTGATACATTTTTGGACTCAGCTCGGCCAGGGTCATCCGAAAATTGAAAAAAAAATGTAGTGTTCCATTTAAAAAAATCGGTGGTGGCGTCATTACTCGAAGGTGGGACACCCTGTATATTAAATTAGTATGTGACAAAATAGTAAATCGCAATCAAAAATTGACCTGTCTCGGGAATTTTCAATAATATTGTTCATTTAGCTAATAATGAATTTATGCGTCACTTTATGGACGCACTGTATGTTTCCTGTATGTTACAAATTATTAAATATGTCTCCTATGCTCCTATGACTATGCTCCTCCCAAAATCCCTGATATCGCTGCTCAAATTGCTTTAAGTTTCGATGAAAATGTTCACCTTGTTCAATACTCACGCTTCCTAGTTTCTCACGGAATAGTCAAGATGTGATTGCAAATAGTAAATTTTTAAAAAAATATCTAGTTGTAATTAACCAAAAGTTTTGGAAACAATTTGTCTACAGTTCTCAATTTTTTTTGTATTCAACTAGAATTATTTGACCATCAGTAAGCTTTTTCAATCCTTCAAGCCTTGGCAACCTTTTTAATCTCAGACAAACAGTTTTCAAATTTGTCATCCTTTTAGATTGGTATAATCTAAATTGGTTGTATTGCATTTTACTTTGCAATAACAGATTTTGAATATTCTTTTGCTTACGACCTATTAAATTTAAGTGTTGCCATTAGCATTTATAGGATTTTAATGTGTTTCTTTATGAACTCAAAGATTAACAACGTACCATTCAACTCCAATATAGAAACTGACCACAGTATACGAGTGTAAGGGGTGGCACAGTTTTTTCGTCTTTTAATACGAAAATTACTTATTCGATATTCTAAAGGAGATACCTAACTCCTACTCCTACTAATAGGCTACTTGACAGTCGCCTAACCATATGCCTTTTGGGCCATACGATCTGATACTGTATCTTGACTGTAAACAATATTTCGTCTTCATTTTTAAGATCACGTTGTGCAATCAAATTCAATTCAACAGGACAACGAATCTTCGCAAGAAGACGTTCTGTATTGAACTGATTGATTGATCCTATTGAACCAATTTTGGGCCATACGAACTGATACTGTATCTTGATTGTACACAATATTTTGTCTTATTTTCAAGATCACGTTGTGCAACCAAATTCAATTCAACAGGACAACGAATCTTCACAAGAAGACGTTCTGTATTGGACTGATTTTTTAACCAATTTTGGGCCATACGATCTGATACTGTATCTTGACTGTAAACAATATTTCGTCTTAATTTTCAAGATCACGTCGTGCAACCAAATTCAATTCAATAGGAAATAATTTGTTGCATCGAATTCGTTGTCTCTATATCTATATGTCTTCTCAAATGCTCTGTGATTTCTGTCCCTATTTATAAGCTTTAATTTAAAACGGGATATCCGTCTTGGTACAATAGAAAACAACTGTATGTTTTTGTAAAACACCTGTTCCTAAAAAAATAAGGTCCAAATTTTTTGCATTGCATCACATATTGTTTTTTTAATGAACATTAAATTTAAAATTCCTACATATTTTCGTTTTCGATTTCTGTTCTATAGGAGAGATATATCTATATGTATGTAATATTATGTACTGCCTCGGTGTAACGTCAAACTGTGACTGAATAAGAGTTGTGAATGTGTATACTAGTACAACCTCGAAAGCCATCAACAAGATAAATCCATGCCAGAATATTCCATGCACATAAATATCGCTGTTTTTAGACGACTTTGTGGCATTTCTGGATACGAAGTGGTGGCGCTCTATATAAAAGCCTATATAAATACAAATTTAAAAAATTGGCAAGTTACTTTCTTCAGTTTCATGAAGACAGAAACCATTTGCAGTGGTACCTGCGAATTTGTTAAACGCGGAAAAGACAAGTAAGTTGCTTATTTCTTTTTTTCTGTTAATGTTTATGAAAGAAAATCATAGGTACGTGATATAGCAACATTGTAACTAAAATATTTAATGATTTGATATAAACAGCGTGTTAATAAGAACGTTATATTTACTTTAGTATTGTTTTTTTGCGCAATTGTATAAGAAACATCAGTTTACATTTCAGTCAAAGACAAAAATAACAATAACAGACTTTTATGTAGGTATGTACAATAATAATTTTAGAAAAGAAATCCGTTGTTTTAAATATTCAAGAGGTCAAGATATTTTTTAAACATTCTAGCAGTGTGAAGTATTTAGAATTAAAATGTATTGGTAATTATTCCAGAAATGTTGTAAAAACATTGTTTTGCTGTTGCTCGATATTTGGGTCATAAAAAATTTAAAATGTGTCCAGCCTGTGGTTATTCGTTTTTTTAAATATTGGTTTGGTACAAATTATCTAACGCATTGGCTCAAAACTTTGGCTCAAAAAATTGCTCATCGTTACTCTAAAAGTACACTCTTGTAATTGTGATTACATATTAATTTATCTATGATAAATCTGAAACATTTTAAATAATCTCTTGCAGTAGTTTGCAGTAGTCTAAAATCCATAATTTGCTAAACCATGTTTGCTTTTTAAGTAAAAAATATTTATACCATGCAAAGAAAGTAAATTTCATAGAGAATAAACCGATGTACAAGTCAGTCCAAAAAAATATACGGGGCGTAGTTTGAAAAAATGAGTAAGGGGCGGCATTGCCGGAGGGGTCTCACCGGGAGTTGCATTTCTAATGCTGACTGATACACCTTTTAAGGCCGTGTGGATTCGCTAGTATAATTAATGAAACAAAAACATCGCGTTGAAGTGGATCAAAGGACACCAGAGTCACAGGGACGCCAGGGTCAGAAGAGAACGAAACAGCAGACTGCCTCGCAAAGAAAGGGGCAGAAGTTCAACTGATATGGTTGAACTCTGGCTATAAAGGATCTATCAAGACAATAACACTGTCAAAACAGCGGATGTTCCTCGTTTGAGGCATTTGCGAATATTTATTGACGAATCATCATGGAATAAAACGAAAAAATGTAATTAAACTGAGTATAAACCAACTGAGAAATCTCTCACCTTATTCTGTTTCGATGAATACTCAGTATACATCATTTTTCTTTTGCGGCATTTTTTTAAATCAACTTTTTTTATCTCATCTTTGGTGCAGATTTCTATAATAATTGAGAAAGTGCTGTACAAATAAATTGCCGCGGCTGCGATAGTTTCCACATCCATCCTCGCCAAATGGCCAATGCAGAATGAGCAACGACGCGCTTTTTTGGCCCAACTCATTGGCCAAACTAGTTGGCCAAACGTGTACAGGAGCCTTAAGGAAATAGAAACCCTGTCTATTTAGACAGGGCCGCATTCAGGAAAATCAAAACAAGACTGTGTAAATTATTCAAATGACATAGGTTTATTTTAAATAGACAAATAAGATACGTTAGATTAGTTAATAGTTTTCAACTTATGTACATTAACAGCGCGTTCGACACCACATAAACTGTAAGCCTACTCTGGGATTACGTAGGTATACGAATAAGAAGACTTGACAGTACACAATGCTTATTATATCGCATTTTCATACTTCTTTAAATACAGAAATAGTTATGTTTTGCACGAGGACGTTTTTTTATGTAACACGTGATGCAGGAGCTCACGTATGTACCTATGGGTGCGGCATAACAAGGTTTGTTTAGGGTTTTATGACGGTTAATTTTTTTGGTTTGGTTAATGGTTTGTTTGCATCACTATTGTTGTGAAGGATGATCTTGGTTGTATGAGGTTTGGAGAGGAGGAAGACGCCCCCTTTTATGCGAATATTGAGCTTCGGCGGTTATCAGACATTCGATCTTTATAGGTGTAGGTAGCAATAGAACCAAAAGGGGTAACAGACGTCCCACTGTAAGCCGTCCTTAAATTACATAAGGAAAACGGAACGAACAGCCCGTTAGGTCACAATAAACATCAAAGATCTAAATCATTCTGGGACGCCCTGTACAAACAATGCAACTGTGGCATGTAAAGGAAAAAGATGCGAGACGGCGATTAATCATTTTCCACCATTTTTTTCTGGTCTACCTCCAAATTCAAGCGGACGAATTCATGCCAAACAAATTAACAAAACGATTTCAGTACCTACTTTGTCAATTAATCGCAATCATCTTATTTAACGGAAATTAAAGTCCTCTACTAAATAAAGCTTGTAAAATGTTTTGATCGTTTTTTTTTATAGTGTAAAGCGAGCTACTAGCGTGGAATCTTCCCTTACGGCTCTATTTAGGATATTTTAAACGAAATTTCAGTCGAGACCATCTGTGCCGGCCGATGTAAATCAAGATTGGTAATTGACTGGTGTTCTAGCCTAAAATAAAACCCATTGAAGACAACTATTTTGCTAGCATTACTAAAAATATAACGTGTGCGCAAGCGGCTCTTGTTTAGCTAGATGCCTTCGCGGTGATTCGGATGTGTTCCAAATTATTTTTGTTGAATTTTAATCATCTACACACCTAGGTATACAATGCCGAATGTTTGCCGAACACTCGATATGTGTTTTTTTATTGGAGAGGTGTAATGAAAATTGTTAAAATTTTTTGGACACTGATTTGATTCGATGGGGTCAAATCTGATTCAATTGGACAAGAAAAACTAGACAAGTTTTCGGTGCCAGCTGCCCTATTACACATTTCCTATTTGCAAATGCGAGGACGAGATACGCACATACGAGGGGGATTCTTAAGTAATCTACCTAGCAATGAAAACAATGATTAATCGCAATGATTTTTAAACGTAAAAATTTGTATGAGTATTGGGACAACGTGGAGTGGAAATAGAAATATTTTTGTAATTTCGGTGCAGTTTTGAATAGTGAGCGAATTCAATGAAACTCACTGCCTGGAGGAAAATGGCCTAAAAAGTAAAGTATCCATGAACAAATGCTTGTGGCATATAATGAGAATCGTCAATGTTGATGAAAATTATCTTCAATGATTTCCCAACCAGACTTCATCACTAAATCAAGTAGAATTCTGAAACATTTTGATATTTGGGGTTGGGAAATTTCTTTGAGGACGACCAAAAATCTGGCAGACGTCTTGAAGCAGGACCACTGGAAACAATAAAGAAAACTTGAAGAGTTGGACTTTTAAGATAGAGCAAAGTGTCAGCAAGATAGATTCTGATCATCACATAAAGAACAGAAAAAGGAAGGAACGACATAGAAAAGGACCCCGCACGTTTTATATGGAAATCGCTCTTCCGGTGAAATTGACTGAAAATTTGGGAAATGGTTCATTTTGTATCCCTGATCAAGTCTCAATGGGGTCAAAGCTTGATATGCCCATCTTTAGGCAGCAAATTTTTAAGGGGCAAACACAGCAAAAATTCAATTTTTTTATGTACTGTGTTGCCGTACTGCCTAAAGATGGGCATTTCAAGCTTTGACTCCATTGAGACCGATTTCCATATCACCGGAAGACCGATTTCCAAATAAAACGTGCGGGATCCTTTACATTCGTTAAACTGAAGAAGGATACTACAGTTACCGGGGATATTTATAACGAGATTTTAAAAGCTGATATTGAATAACGATCTCAGAACGAAAGGTGAAAACTAAAATTTTAAAAGCTGATATTCGAACAAACCGATCTCAGAACTGTGACGAAAAAATTCCAGGGTGCTTAATGCTTTCGAAGTTCAAGAATTTCTTGAATAATGTCGTTCACAGGAGTTGAGACTTCCACCCTATAGTCCTGCTCTAATACCAACATATTTCCCTAATTTGAAAAAAAAAACTGTTTCAAGGACCGAGATTTTCTTTTGACGATGGTAATTTTGAGGCATACATGTTGAAGGGTCCTACGTAGAAAAATGATTTTATATTTTCCCTTATGGCTAGGCAGATTACATAAAAATATCCCCTCGTATTTAGAAATGAGTCGTCACGAAGCTGTGCGTTTTATTAAAATCTTAAAGCTCATATTTTCATTTATATGATTCACCAAAATGCTGGCCAAAATTATTAACTTTATTAGCCATTACGAGCAAGGTTATTTGATGAACACATGTATGCGTAACTCAAAGTTATGACAAAGAAGGTAAGAATTAATCTTAGAATAATATTTGCTGTTTGGTGATGAAAACAAGTTTATAAATATTTGGGCTAAAAATACACAGAGAAAGTAGAATAGGTTACGATGTATGTGTATCAGATGGAAACTACGTTTTCCAGTTATTTTCTTCAGAAAAGCGAATATTTTCTTACTAATCCTTGACAAGAATAAAAAAAAATGTGTCGGATGAAATTGGAACAGGGTGCAGGAGAGGTTTTCTTCATCGATTATTTCATCGAATTTGGCAGTAATTGAAAAGAAATAGATAAAGTAGAGTAAGGTCGTTTTCCACTATCTCTTGGCTCAGGGATTATTACTGTTTATCACCAGTTCGTCATGATGACCATCACTCTGTGAATTAGCGACTGTCAGTTACCCTGACCTATCAACAGAGGTATGCGCTAAAATCAACATTTCTGAATTAGACTCAGGTTATTTTATTCGTTTATGTTTTTCACTGTCGATAAAGGAGTCTATATTTTCTTCACCATCGACTATATTTTCATCGACATTATGTCGCTGCACCAGTGGCGGTGCGTGATATTTCAGTTAGCCATATCTTGAAAACGACGCATGGGACCCACTTCACTTTTTTAGGTGATGACTATACACCTCTTACAGAAAGGATTTATAGTGAAAAAACCGTCAGCAAAGTTTGCGAAAAAATTTTCAAAAACACGGGAGCACTCCCTGGGTTCCGCAGAGTCTGTGGGATATTTGCAGATTCAATACAAACAATTAAGGGACGTTTTTCCGATTTCTTAACAATATTTTTGTTTCAAAAAGTTATGGCCATTTTAATTTTTGGGAAACAAAATGTTCCTATAAAATTAAAATTAAAATGGCCATAACTTTATGGAACAAAAATATTTTGTAACAAATCGAAAAACGTCTCCTTATATTTGTTTCTAGATTATGAAAAAAAATATACTGCAAATATCCCACAGAGCGTTACTGAGAACCCAGGGAGTGCTCCAGTGTTTTTGAAATTTTTTTCGCAAACTTTGCTGACGGTTTTTTCACTATAAATCCTTTCTGTAAGAGGTGTATAGTCATCACCTAAAAAGTGAAGTGGGTCCCATGCGTCGTTTTCAAGATATGGCTAACTGAAATATCACGCACCGCCACTGCGCTGCACAAAAATATTTTTTGTCACCTTAAATCGACAACAAGCGACTTGGCGCTTGTAAATGTTCGTAATCCGTTGTGTTTTCGTAGTAGAATTTGGTTTTCCGTTTTTAAGTTGCCTTTAGGGTGTGACGTAAGTATGTAAGTTGTCAAAAAAATATGTATTAAAAGATAGGAATGTATCATTATGATTATAGTGAACATTCAAATTTTAGTCTCAAATTGGTTGTGGAAGAAACCGTGTGTTTTACAATTAGCCAATTTTTTTTCAATATTGTTGACATGTAAAAAAACATTGACAGCTTAAGTTACAGTGTGATGGTTTGGGTTCAAATATCAGCAACTTCATTTTTTTGTCAGTTTTCACTTTTAATATGGGGTAATTGAACGACGACATGAGATAAAAATTGAAATTTTAATTATAACATTTCAAAACAATCATTTCTGATTTTTAGTATAGAACCGAAAACTTTTTTTTATGGGACTAGGAGTACTGTTAATCTCGTTTATGTTTTCCAAAATTTAATAATCCAAAATTCAATGTTCGATCAAAATTCGATGTTTTCCAAAAAGTCGATCAAAGTTTTTAATAGGTTGGAAAATTGTGTGCCTTATCAAGAACACCATCACATCATCAGCTTGTGTTATGTCACAGGATCTTGGAGGAAATCCAGATTCGGAATTCAGGATCAACAAACGGTTATGGAAAATATTGTGTAACATTACAGTTCTTTAACCTTCAGTGTGTGCTTGTACATATATATACATTGTGAAACAGCAAAATGGAATAAATTCAGTAGCTCAGTAGCTGAGCCACATCAATTTCTAATTCTAAAATGACATCTTGCGACGTAAAAATGTAATCCCTAAATTCAACCCCCTTCAGGTGACATCTACAACCCCTAAATTTTTAAATTGGAAATAGGGGCTTGTGATACTTCATTTGAAAGGTATTTTCATTCTCTATTCAAAACTGCTATGATTTTAAATTTTATTGCAGAAATTAACAAGAAAAAAACGTTTCTACAGCGTAGGAAATTCGTTACATTAAAATAAAACTTTTATAAGTAACAATATTTGTCAATTTTAGGTTCTGAAATGTTAATAATAACAAAAAATAAATGTCTGTAATTGCCGACATTCCCTACTATAAGGTAAAACTTACTAAAAAATAATAAATACGTACAATTTTTTGTTTGACAATCGAACGACAAAAACGAACAAGCAACAAAAAAATAAACCTAAAATTTAAGAAAAGGCCATTATCAGCTTTAGTGAAATTACCCTTCTTCATTGACGGCAATTTGAATGGAGAAACTTATTTAGCGCTGCTCCAAAATAATGCTGTACCGACGATGGCAAACTTGTATCCAGCTGAAGGAAACCCACAACTTCCAGATAATGCAATATGGTTCCAGAAGGATGGTGCACCAGCACATTACGAAGTCAATGTCCGTCCGGCGATATCTCCACACAATCTTTTCAAATCGCTGGATAGGGAGACGAGGTTCTGTAGAATGGCCTGCACGATCACCTGATCTCACGCCGTTAGACTTCTTCCTATGGAGATATGTAAAAAGTGTGGTCTACAAAACCAAACCCGACGATTTAGCTGACTTAAGAAGAAGAATAACACTTGCAATTAGGTCGATTACCCCGCAGATGTTAACTAACGTTAGAAGACATTTCTATTTACGTCTAGGATGCTACCAAGATGCTGGATGCATGCATTTTGAACATCTGCTGCATTAATAATGATTTGTTTTTTTATTTTAATGTAACGAATTTCCTACGCTGGAGAAACTTTTTTTTTGTTAATTTCTGCAATAAAATTTAAAATCAATTGATAGATGAGACCTTTCAAATGAAGTATCACAAGCCTCTACTTCCAATTTGAAAATTTAGGGGTTGTAGCTGTTACCTGCAGGGGGTTTAATTTAGGGATGACATTTTTACGTCGCAAGATGTCAATTTAGAATTAGAAATTGACGTGTCTCAGGATTTTCTAAAAAAATGAATAATAATGGAGCTACTGAATTTATTCCATTTGGCTGTTCCACTCTGTATATTATTAGACATTAAGTAAATGTTTAAAAGGTGACCTGCATCGGCAATGAGAACCTATTCTCCAAAATAACTTTTTATTTTCAAACGAAATAAACGAGAAAATTTACACGCTTTAAATTTGTCTACAAGTTAGCTCTCGCCAGCTTACGTCAGTCCGCGAAATTCTGAACCCCTCTTGACTACTAAAATAAAATTCGTATTGAGGCTGAAAATGAAAAACAACATATTTTTTTATCGGATATTTAAATTTATCGTCTGTTTGATACTGTCAACGTGAGATAACGTTGAAGTGTACAATTCAGTGTGTAAAGGTATATGCAGACCTAAAAGAACGTGCAAAATCACAGAAAATTTGCACCTGACTGAAATATTTAATTTTAAAGTTTTCATTATTTGCATCGTATATAAACATACAAAATAAATTACCCAACCTCCAATATGAACATGTTGGACATATTGGAGATTGGGGAATTTGATAGAACCTCTGGGTTTGATTCTTTTTGTGCTGAATAATAACATACATATTTTGAAAAATAAAGTATAACAAAATGATTTACATGTGGAGCAGACTTTTCGCTGGTCACTGTATAATTACATACTTCATACAGTAAACTAAATTATGCATAAAACAATGTGAACAATTCAGCACTACATAAGAATGTATTACGAAATAAAAGCATTATAAACACCCTACACAATAAAAATGCAATAAGTAGTGAAGCAGTTGCCAATTTTATCTAACGTAGTTTATACCTTATGTAATAAATAATTATCTTTTTAATTTGCCGTGCCAACTCAATTTAAATAAAATAAATGTGCGATCCTGACTAGCCGTACAAGTAATCTGCCAGGCAAATTTTAATTGAGGGAAACTTACAGAGATCCCAGATCCAGTCCAATACATTACAACTGGTAAATACAATTGATTTACCAATTGACTTACAGTCGACTGTAAGGACTGGTAAATCAATTTCAAGTAACTGGTGGCGTTAAGGATTCCGCTAAGTCAGGTAGACCTAGAACTGATGAGATAAAATGTTGGATATCTTGCTCTCAGTGCGATAATATCCATTGCTAGAAAGCTACGGGAACCACTCCCCCAAATTTGGGCAGGATTTTTGAGGAGGTATTGTTGGATCTTTCTTGATATATGTTAAATTCTGAAAAATATTTAGATCTGCTAAGAAATCACATTATTCCATCTTGCAGACTGTTGTTTCTGGGTGCTGAAAGTAATGTTAATAACCAACGACTGCAGCTCCAACAGGATGGAGCACCACCACATTTTGAGACAAATATCAGAGAGTATTTAAATGCACAATTTACAAGACTCTGGATAGGCAGAAGAGGTACGATTGAATGGCCAGCCCGCTCTCCGGATCTAAATCCCCTCTATATATCCGGATCTAAATGTAAAGTTTATGTCAATCGACTAGATAACATTGAAGACTTGAAACAGAAAATTTCAAATGAAATCCGGGCCACTCCTGAATGATTCCTAGTAAATGTAATTGAAGAGTACAGTAAAAAGAAAAAGCACATCTTTCAGATATTGAGAGAAAACCTACGATTGCCATTTAAACAAATAAGGTTGTTCTCCAAACGCGAAAAAATATGTTGACAGAAACATGGCAAATAAACTGATGAAAAACTTTTATTCTTGAGGATACGAGGTTATTAGAAAGTATTTTTTGCCACAACGTATAAATAAACCAGCATCATATATGAAGAAATAAACATATATAGAACATCCAATTAGATAAAAAGATTGTAACTAATGAACTTTTAGGTTGGTTAGTATATTTATATGAAAAATAAGTATATCAGCAAAAAAAATCATATTCTCAAATTTATTAAAGAAGAATCCACAAAAACATATTTCAGTTTGGACCCTTTTTGGAACTTTTTGGTATCTGAAATGCCGAGACGATATCACTAAATGAGTAATGTTGTTACGATGCATGCGATGCCTGTGTTGGGCAATCGGTGATTCTTAATCGATTACATTTGTACTTATCGTGCAGCATAGTGGGAACAGACCTTAAATCACCACCGGAAAATCCTGCGATATCAGACTCGTCCTGCCAAGAGGCGAACCTCCGTCCGGGAATGAGATGTGGAAGCGTGCCACGCCAAGAGATTCGTGTTATATAAATAATACAAAGTGAATTTGTACTAAGTAATATGTGGAAACCGAAAATAGATACTTAGCCTAAGTTCGAGTTCATAAAGTGGGTTAGCAGGGCCGGTCGTAGCTGCGTTCTGGAGAAATAAATTTGGTTTTAACGTTGTCGGATGTTCGGAAGATATGCTTGCCTAAACGACTAACGAAACAACTCCATTTTAGCTTAACGCCACGTTGATTTGAACATCTGAATTATTATTAGATATTAATATGGAGACATCCAAAAAAAACGTCATCAAAGTTGGCCGAGAAAAAAAGACGTATCTCTATTCTTGATCGAATTTATAACCTTATTTACTTGTCAAGACTGTCACATCATATAACAGCCATTGTTTATTTTACAAATTGTGACAGTCACTTGTCAAAAGTTTGACATAACCGAAAAGCTTAGACATGACCGCTATTTCCATCTCTCTCGTTCATAGCCAGAGTTGATGACTTTTTTTTGTATGTCTCCATAGAACGTACACAGGGTTTTTCATTATATTTTGAATGGGGCACTATCTCTTTTAATATGGCAAATGTGAAAAAAATGTTTCAAATAAAAGATGCAAGGTTGAATCTGATTTATTTTAAAATGTTGTGACACAATATATTATTATACAAGGTGTTTTATAAAACAAATAATATTATAGAAATCTTTTAGAGGTCAAAACAGTTAAAAAACTACGAATTTTAAAAGTATGTAGTTCCTAAACTATTCACTTGGGACCCTCGCTATTAGTTTTTTGAAATCGGCTTTTCGAGGGGAACTAAAGTGTAATAATATACAGTGAGTTCCATGTAAAAAATATATAAATATTATGTTTTACTGAACGCATCCTGTATACACAGTTGCACATACATAACATATATATAACATTTTAAAACATTTCAGGTGCAAGATTTAGCTTTTTTAAAAGAGATAATGCCTCAGTCAAATTGTAATGAAAAATTATGTACAGTGTGTCCTATTTTCGATGGTTTTGGTCTGTTGCTATTATTTCTAGCAAGGATTGGAGCTTTTACAGACCTCAATATATTTTGAGATAAATCACGTGGTGAAAACAGAAATATTGTATTTTTACCAGCTTTTAGATAATTTTGGAAAATTAGGAATAAAAAAAATATATGTGATTGTATTTTGGCACTGTAAAATAATATTTTAATTACTCTTATTAAATTTAACTAAAACAATAATTATTATAGTCACTTGTTGGCAAAATATATAACTTTAAATCATAGAAGTATCTAATTTTTATTCGAAAATTCTGCATAAACCTACACTAATTAAGTTACATAACTGATTTTTTTTTTTGCAAAGATCAAAAGGTTTATACCCGTTAATCAAACGTTGCTACTTGTTTTTTCAAGTTTATAGTATTTGTATATTCAAGATAAACTGATTAATAAAGTTAATATAATGTTATAATTGAAAGCTTTAGTGATATGTTTAGGTGTTTTCAAATTAAATATGAATGCACTAATACCTACACATAGATAAAAACGAAAAATTACACCATTATTACCATTACACATTTGTACTATGTGTAATGGTACAAAAAAAAAAGAATTTTTATAGAAAAATGTAAAAAATATCAGTTTTTAGAAAATCTGCTTCTACTAGAGGAATTTTGGAGATGAGGTTCTCAGTTTTCTTTAAGGTCAAGGTCGACTATAAAATTTTACAAAAGTTCGTATACGTACATAGTTTTTTTTTCGTGTATGACGAAGTACCCCGTTTATTGAATAAATAAATAGCGTACAATTATAGGTTCCATATTTTTTTACAAGGCCTGGTTTAAGTCGACGAAAACATGCACGAGAAAAATGATTACAAACATGACACAAATCGATAGCAAAGGCGAGTTTATTACAGAATACACAAGTTTTTCATCGGAATTTATGTATGTATGTAAACATCGGTTATCCGTTCAGATATCTGTTGCTTTTCTAACAGATTTCTTGAATAAATTGAAAATGATTGCCCAGGAGTTCTTGGACCAGTATGAGTTTGTTGTAGCCTATTTTAATATTCCGAAGGAACTGTCTGATATTCTTGAATGAGTATAATGTCTCAATTTTGGTAATATGAAAGCATCACATTACCTTTGCTCCAAATTATACACTCCAAAATTATTCCAAAACCAAAAATCCGCTGGGTTTAGATCAGGCGAGATCTAAAGGCGAGAACTTTCAAAATATCTGCTTATCCTTACAGTCTTGAAAAACAGCAGTTAACAAGTCTTTAACTGGTTTGTAAATGCGCTGTGACGATACATTCTACATACAAATTATGTTTTTAATTATGTCGGCGTTATGCAACTGTGGAATTGCATAATCTCTTAACATTTACAGATATATTTCACCAGTAACAATTACAGCTACTACCTCGTCGTTTTGTATTTCCTCGAAAATCTATGGACCAATGATAAAATTCGCTATGAAACTCCACCAAACAATGTCATGATTTTCTTGTCATGAATACATTTCTGAATTATTGCATGTGGATTTTCTGTTGACAATATTTGGCAGTTTTGAGTATTGACTCCACCATTAACTGCAAATGACACCATTAACGACTGAAAATGCCGTATACCATATATGGCATTTGCAGTTCTTTTGGTACCTATTGCTTTAGCACTACTGATTGTTAGCTGATTAATGATGGCTATGATTTTCTTGAAGAACCTCTGCAATATCACTAATCTCTGGTCTTCCTGATTTCGGGAGGTTGATTACAGACTCTGTTCTTTCAAATTCACTAATCAAATTACCATTTTAAAAGGACCTGCTCTCAAACCAGTTACCTTACGATATTTTCGTAAACCAACAGAGTAATTTCTATCGCATTCGTAATAACATTGTATTAATCTCATTATTGTTTGGAGATCCAATTTATTTCAATATTGAATCCTTTGAATTTACCTTTCTGCAATTATTTCAATTTCCAACAACAACCTAATAACGCATTTACAGAAAATTGAGTGCATGTGTGGTTGTTGTCGTTGGTCTGTGGTGTTTATATCCTGGACACGCTGTATATTAAGAAGCCGGGAGCGCGGAATCGAGAAAATTCCGGGCTAATAGAGGATTACCTGAAAAAGGACGAAAATCCACGGAAAATCCTTGACTGTAAATCCCCGCTCGGCTCGCCGTCGTCGAATGTAAAGCAGTAGGTGAACGTACGTAGCAGCTCCCTCCCGTCCCAAAAGGAGCTCTCCGCTCGCTTCCCCCTTTCCCGCGGGACTCCCCAAGAGCCGGGCACTCGGTATGTATTTCTAGCTATCTCACTAGTCGTGTACTAGCATTGTGCGCCAAAAAGGGAGACAGACCGAGCTGAGACGGCCCTCCTCGTTGGAGGAGAGCGCCGACCAATCGGGAGGCCTCTTACATTTCGGGATCCAGTGTCAGACATTTATATTTGTCGTAACGCGCTGTACATCGTCCAGATCGCCTTTCGAACGTAAGTGAATTGGTGCGCCGCTTCTCACTGTGTGTACACACTATATACATATACTGCTTGAAACGATCCGTGTCCTAGTTTTAAGGGTTAAGGACTGTGCAGTGCGCATCGCCTACTACACGAAGTGATCTGTGTGTCGACCTGTGTGGACGGTTCAATTGTTTCTATTGGCACGAATCTAGTGTCATACTAGCAATTGTTTTCGATCGATAATAGTGATTACCATGTGCTTTAATGCCGAGTCTGGATTGTAAAACGGAGTGGTCTGTGATTTTTGCATTCTAACGCCACCTAGATGTCTATCTCTTCTCTCTCACACTCTCATCTAATTTACTTGGTAGAGTAGATTAACAAGTGCTAGTATGACATTAGATTATCAGAAGTAAATGTAGTGAGCTTTGAAAGTTACGCGGAGATCTTCAGGTGTCATTCGATACGCAGCACGCTTGATGCCTGCTCATGTTACCGGTTATACATAACCTAAATGACGTAAACCAACGGGACATATTTTAATCAGGCCTAAACAATTATACAACCTTCACAATAGTATCTGAATCAATCGATAACATTTGAACAATTAATTACCACATTTGATTTTTCTTTTAAAGCCATATCATTTTAATTAAAACATAAAACGCGGTAAAGCTTTATCATATAAGTATAAAAAGCAAAATCGACTGCATTTATATGTCAGAGGAAAACCGGACTATATTTCAAATGGAATACGGTGGCGCCAGCCTCTCATTGCGTAACGTGTAGTGGCCTACTCGACGAAAATAACCTAAAAAGACAAAACATTTGAATCCCGGAGATACCGCGCATGTTTTTTGGGGGAAGGATGTCCGCCATCTTGAACCTTTTGATTGGTAGTCACACCTTACATGGTTCACTGCTTTCGCGCAAATCCTGCTCGGTCTATTTTTGAGTTCGAATTTAACAGAGAAATTATATAAATTGAATAAACGAATACCTATATAGTCTTGTGTTTTAAGGGGATTTTTTCACGATTGATTGATTCACTGAAACCATTTCACAAAAGAACGTAAAAGAAATTGAGAAGTGCCGAGGCAAGCAGTGTTTGGAAATGTCAAATGGGTTTTAACCGGTGGCGGTTGGTGCTCAGGTTGTGCAACATCCAAAGAATCATAAAAAATCCATTTTTTATTTAAAATTTCAATCGTAATAAAAGTAGTTGAACTATTGAAATGAACCTATTTCATTACGACTGAAATTTAAAATAATCATGGCGTTTTTTCATAATTTTTTGGAGTTGCGTAAACTTGTAAAGCGCCACTGGTTTTAACTCCATTCATTTTTTAATGTTGGGGTTAGCATCATCTAAGAATCTCTATACAATTCCCTGGAACAAACGACGTTCCAGGAGATTCGTTAAATACAAAATTTCATGCATATATAAAATTGAAAATGCATTCCAAAAATATTCTAACTAGTTCCTTTTGTACAAATATTATGCACTATTTTTTTCTTGGTATAACATAATTTTGTTAATTGAAATTCTAATAGCTAATACTATTTTTTGAGGTCTTCTTTCAAATTTTGTCTGACACCAAAATTTAATAGGGCTCGAAATTAGAACATCTCTATGAAATGAAATGCCAGTTTACATAACTGGATATTTAAAAACGTATTTAGATGTTGCCAAATGTCCAGACTTCGTCAAGAAACGCTTGGCTCTTAGATCGTACGGTTTCGGGCCAACATGCCTGTTTTTAGTGTGCCATATATTCCAGTCTATTTATAAGTAGTTCTAAAAATACACGTTTGTTCATTTGAGTACGCTTATAGTGTTTCCTGTACACTATGAGTTATATGCAGCTATTATATTTTAATTCAAAAATATCCAAATTAATGTGATAGAAAAAATTAAATCCGCAAACAAAATTATGGGTTTTGGGAAATAAAAATATTCAAAAATTCAGATTCAAAAAAAGATCATATTTTAACAAACATTTGAATCCAAAAACATGATCTCTGGGATTAAACTTTTTTTTAATAAAGACTAATACATATATCCTTTATAATAATTTTATAAATGAGCTGAACTCGTAATTTGTAGGTAATATCACTATATATAAACATGTAATATATCTACATATAAAGATTTAGAAATTAGTAATTAAAAAGTATTATAAAATTATAATGCATCTTGCACATTACATAATACTCGTATTACATTTAACAATTAAATCCGAAAATACAAAAGATTGAAAAACAATAGTGTAAATATTATATTTATACTACTTTTTTGTATATTTTTAAAATAATTGTAAAAATAAACTCTCATTATTGATAATGAGAGTTTATAAGAGACTTATTGATAACAACCATTATTAGTAATGAATAATAGGTATCTATATGTTCGTCAGTTTTGCAAAAAAAAAAATGTTATTAGGATAGCCAATAAAGTAAAATTTGATTTACTGTTCTAATAATACTACAAATATATAGTCCTAATTACAAAACTATTAAAAAAGTCCCACATAATATGTTAATCCTTGAATTCAGAATAACAAACGGACTCCAACAATTACAAAAATACAGTATTTAAAAAAAAGAATGGTAAATAAACAGCTCCTATATTTTTCTATCAATTGTTTTTCTGATAGCATATTCTAAAATTTCAGCAAAAATAAGTTTCCCCAAAAATTGCAAAAGTGTTAAAAATTTTTAGAGCTACAAAATAAAAGTATTGCACTCTATAGTACACGTACAGTGTAGTATGTATTACCATGATGTTTACTTTGCATTACTATAGCTATATGTATGTATGTATGTATGTATGTATGTATGTATGTATGTATGTATGTGTTCGATAGCCATAGTATAGATCGAAATGATGTTCCGTGTGCATGGACATAATATGTAGAATATTGTTTGTAATGATAAATAAAACTGGCTGGGTATTTGACTATTTTTTATGTACAAGGTGAGCTCGTGAATAAACTGAAATTGTGTTTTTGCGATCATATAAACCCAGACAAATTAACCAAAATGTAACAGAAGCCAAGCATATAAAATACAACGCTTTTATTAAATTTTGGTTAATTTGTCTAGGTTTGTATGGTCGCAATAACAGAAGATACAGTTCATATTGAATCCACCTCATACAAAGAAATCAGTCAAATGCCCAGCTTTAGTTTGAAGCTGAATTTTTGTCTGCATTTTTCACTGCCTTCGATTTTGAAAATACTGCTTCGTGTGTTTCTGTTTTCATAGAAAATCTATTATTTTTTTCTCAAACCACCTCAAACATCTCTAGAAATATTTTCGTTGCAGGAAGGCTGTAGGGCTGTGTTACGTGTCTCGAAAGCCCCACTAAGGTCCGTACACCATGCCTAAACCAGTTCAGCAAGAAGGGGATGATCCCGATCCAGCCCCATACCTGTTCGTTTCTCTGGAACAGAAACGTATCGATCAAACTAAGCCCTACGATGCCAAAAAAATCCTGCTGGGTACCGGACGAAAAGGAGGGTTTCCTGCTTGGTGAAATCAAGGGGACCAAAGGTGACCTCGTCACCGTTGGAATACCCGGTGGTGAGGTAATGCGTTTCACCCTTAGATACATCATTATATAACTCTTGCTTCCTATAGCGTTCTACATCCTATTCTTGTAAAGTCAATGAGAGGGTTACCACTCTCCTTTACCTTTTGAAAGAGTATTAACTTTAATATATTATTGTATATAAGAATATTTACATTAATTCTAGCTGTATAATATCATCCGTACAGGTAAAATTATGACAGCTCGTACCTGTAAGTAATTTTCATGTAGGTACGATTTTATATTACTATACCCAATGGGAAAAGAAAAACTGCCCAAAAAAATAATCTTGTCTTTTTCACCCTTTTATGGATTAATATATTTTAAATATACCGGGTGTCACAAAATTGCATTAAAGCCGACATCTCAGTTATTTGAAGAGATACGAACGCGTTGAAAAAAAAAATTTGCAAGTGGATCGAAACACTATATTAATTTTACGAAATAATAATGATACACCTAATAGACACCTTATTCACCTTTTTTAAATTGTTTTCTCTTTCAAATACTGTTTCTAGATTTTTTGATCGGGTAAGTTTTTTTGAGTAGGTCTCCCAAATTACAACTGTTAACTAAAAGTTGGTTTCAAATTTTAATTTTAAATATAAATTTGTTCCACGAATTATAATACGTTTTTCTGGGAGTAGGAAAAAACTCTTAAGAAGGAAAACATTCACCAAGTCAACCCGCCTAAATACGAGAAAGTGGAAGACATGGCCGACTTGACCTACCTTAACGATGCAGCTGTACTGCACAATCTGAAGCAGCGTTACTACGCGAAACTCATCTACGTAAGTATCCCGAGACTCTACTAAACATGTTTCTCCCCTTTGCGCAGGAAAAGGCCTTCAAGAAGGAACAGGTGACCCAGGTCAATCCCCCCAAGTACGAGAAGTGCGAGGACATGTCGAACTTGACCTATCTGAACGACGCCTCAGTATTACATAACTTGAAACAGCGTTATTATCATAAGCTCATCTATGTAAGTCGAGGAGAGCAGATTGAAATTCGGCGACGTTCTGGTTAACACGGTCCACGCCGGCAGAACGATCGTGATCCTTTTATTCCTGGGAAAACGGGGCTGGACCTCGCCCCAAGGCCAATCACGTCTTGCACGATACATAATCACCATGTCATTAGACTGTATTAGTTAAATTTAACATGAGAGAGGAATCTGTTTCACGCTTGCCTACCTAATCCTTGTTATATTGTATGACGGAATTCGTCACAGCCTTTTCACAAGACTCGCCCTTTAGATACAGGGAAGCAGTTTCACCCACCAAGAAAACCCATATCCCTCTATCATCTACCTCTTTCTTGCATATTGGGTTTACCTTCCATTAAACTGATATTTTCAAAGATGGCCCCAAAAAGGCCCATTTGAAAAGAATTTGTTCTTGAGGACTTCCTCTATGTTTTCATTTTTCTCTACTTAAGTAACCTCTTCATCACTCTTTATATACTCTTTCTATATTTCCTAAATCCCTTTAGAAGTGATATTCCAAACCACTTGGGTACAGACTGGTACCTCAAGATACTTCACCCACCAAGAAAACCCATATCCCTCTATCATCTACTTCTTTCTTGCATATTGGGCTTACCTCATTAAACTGATATTTTCAAAGATGGACCCCAAAAGGTAGATTTGAAAAGAATTTTTTCTGTGGACTTCCTCTATGTTTTCATTTTTCTCTACTTAAGTAACCTCTTCACCACCCTTTATATACTCTTTCTATATTTCCTAAACCCCTTTAGAAGTGATATTCCAAACCACTCGGGTACAGACTGGTACCTCAAGATACTTCAGCCACCACGAAAACCCATATCCCTCTATCATCTACTTCTATCTTACCAAATAGGCCTGCCCCCAAAAAAAAAAAAAATCAAAAAAAAAAAACCCAAAAAAAAAAAAAAAAAAAAAAAAATATGGGGGGGGACCCCCCAAAAAAAAAATTTCCCCCCCCAAAAAAAACCCCCCCCCCCCCCCCAAAAACCCCCCCCCCCTTCCCCAAAACCCCCAAAAAAAGAAAAAAAAAAAAAAACGGGGGAAGGGGGGGAAAAAAAAAAAAAAAAAAAACAAAAAAAAAAAAAAACAAAAACCCCCACCACCCACCCCCCCCCCCCAAAAAGGTCCATTTGAAAGAATTTGTTATGTGGACTTCCCCCTTTTTTTTTTTTTTCCCCCCCCCACCCCCCCCCCCCCCCCCCCCATCCCCCCCCCCCCTTTTTCCCCCCCCCCCCCCCCCCCCCTCTTCCCCCCCCCCCCCCCCCCCCCCCCCCCCCCCCCCCCCCCCCCCCCCCCCCCCCCCCCCCCCCCCCCCCCCCCCCCCCCCCCCCCCCCCCCCCCCCCCCCCCTCCCCCCCCCCCCCCCCCCCCCCCTTCCCACCCACCCCAAACCCCTAATTCCTCTTTGGACTTCCTATATGTTTTCAAGTTTTCTCTATTTAATTAACCTCTTCACCACCCTTTATATACTCGTTCTAAATTCCCTCCATCCCTTTAGACAGTGATATTCCAAACTACTTGGGTACAGATTGGTACCCCAAGAAACTTCACCCACTAAGAAAAACCATATCCGTCTATAATCTACCTCCTTATTGCATATTGTGCTAACCTCATTAAACCGATCCTTTCAAAGCTGGAGCCCAAAAAGCTCCATTCGAGGAGAGTTTATCTTGTGGACTTTCCCTAAGTTTCAATTTTCTCTACCTAAGTAACCTCGTCGCTACCCTTTATATAATATATTTTTCACATCCCTTTAGAAAGCGACATTCTAAACTACTTGGGTACAGAGTAGTACCTCAAGTACCAGCTACCAGAAAAAAACCATATCCATCTATCATCTACTTCTTTATAGCATACCTCATCAAACTGGTCATTTCCCCTCAATGCAAGGACGCCGAGGGTAGTCATATCATGTGTTCATCACTTCCTTGTATTATGCCTCTTTACTTGGGACCAACATGAAACTTGGCCGATTGTTTGGAGTAGCTCCCCAAAAATATGGACACGTGGGGATCCAACTTTATTTATTTACTATACTTACTTATTTATTTCTATCGATTTATTTCTATCGATGCTATACGTAGGTAAAAGATAAAATTACGTTTTGAAACAAATATGTTGAAGTTGGTTGCTATTTCAAGTACATTAATGAACAATATGAGAAAAAACGTAATGTTATCTCAAGCATTCTTCATCACAACTCGTACTACAAAACGAAACCTAGTAGTACTGAGTAAAGCAGTTTTGTATCATCTCATTAAACTGGTAATTTCCCCTCAATATAAGGACACCGAGGGTTGTTATTTCATAGTATCATCACATTCTTATTGCACCTCTTAATTTTGGACCAACATGAAACTTGGTCGATTGTTTTGAGTGGTTCCCCAAAAATATGGACACATGGGGATACAACTTGATTTCTATATGTAGGTAAAAGATAAAATTACGTTTTGAAACAAGTACGTTGCATTTGGTTGAAAAAAGTAAAAACAAATTAACGAATAATATTTATATGTAAAAACGTAATGTTATCTCAAGCTTTAACTGTTCTGTTAACAGTATTCTGCACCACAACTAGTACTACAAACCGAAACCTAGTAGTACCGAGTAAAGTGGTTTAGTGCCACCTTCTATACCGTCGATTTGAAATTTTCAGACTTACTCTGGCCTCTTCTGCGTTGCCATCAATCCTTACAAGCGTTTCCCCGTATACACTAACCGTTGCGCCAAGTTGTACCGTGGCAAGAGGCGTAATGAAGTGCCTCCCCACATCTTTGCCATCTCTGACGGTGCCTACGTGAACATGTTGACCAGTAAGTTGTAGAGCTCCAAAAAAACCAGCAGGCAATTCTAATGATTATCTTTTCCCTTTCACAGACCACGAGAATCAATCTATGTTGATTACGTAAGTATCGCGTCTTCTCGGCATCGCGTTTAGCGAGAACGAGGAAGAAAGACCTGTTCATTTGGTATTTTGCTGACCTCATTCTCGCCACATTGTATTATTTATGATTTCTCTAACATCGTTCTTTATGTTGCAGTGGTGAGTCTGGTGCCGGTAAGACTGAAAACACGAAAAAGGTAATCGCCTACTTCGCCACTGTCGGTGCCTCGACTAAGAAGTCAGAAGAGGCTTCCAAGAAGGGTAACTTGGAGGATCAGGTCGTACAAACTAACCCTGTACTTGAAGCTTTCGGTAACGCCAAGACCGTCCGTAACGACAACTCCTCCCGTTTCGTAAGTGCTTGAAGATGAAAGACGACAAGCAATTTACTAATACGACGTTTCGTCCTTGTTTAGGGTAAATTCATCCGTATTCACTTCGGTCCCACTGGTAAACTAGCCGGTGCCGATATTGAAACTTGTGAGTACTCGTTGATTATTGTTGAAATTTCCACCAATACATAAATAATGTCTTACAGATCTGCTTGAGAAGGCCCGTGTAATCTCCCAACAGCCTCTGGAAAGATCCTACCACATCTTCTACCAGATGATGTCTGGAGCTGTACCCGGACTTAAAGGTAATCAACACTGATCAGTATCATTTTTTTAAATTGCTGCAATGGCAAGATAATATCAAGCAACATGTATTCAATTACGTACGTGTATTCAATGCACGTTATCAGTTATGACAACTATAAATAAGGAGGGTGGTTAAAATTTCATTGGTTAAATTATAGACAATACGAATTTCTTGACCACCCTCCAAAACTCTCCACCTTACATTGCTGTTCACGTAGCTACTTCTTGCCCAACTTAGGAAGGAAGTTGTTAAGTGAATACGGATGTATTCATAGGTTTGTAAAAACACTTAGATATTATTGTTAATCTTATCGCCATTAATCACGAAATTTTTTCCAACTTCACGGATCAACACATATGTATTATTTACCATATTGCTATAGACATTAAAATTATAATCTCTAGATACCTTTTTCAAGAAGTATCTAAAAAATTGTCTACAATTGACAGCACAGAATATTTATCAAACAGTGGACTACAAAAACGCTATTCATTACTTCATTATAATTCCTGTGAATAATTAATATACTTCTGAAATAGCTTTTTGAGTATATTAGAAATGTTAAGGTATCTTAGTTACTTTCCAAGTGGATTTACTTTGTGTATCTTAGGATACACTTAAATTTTTGTCAGAAAAGAAGATAGACATAGTTTTCTTATTCTTTCTTAAATGAAAAATAAAATCAACAACCAACAACACCTTCAACGACATAATCAGTGTACTGATATTTTTTGACATTTAACGTCTTATAGTCGATAAAACATGTGAAGGAATAAAAAATCCTTAAAATTTTAATTCTGGTTGTAAAAATCATATTTTTATTTCACATGTTTGATCGATTATGACGAATAATTTTTTCGTTCCGATGTTTTTTTACCGATTTCTTAACTGACTTATTACGAATGTAGCGATGTGTCTCTTAAGTGACAACATCCCAGACTATTACTACGTGGCACAAGGAAAAACAACAATTCCTAATGTAGATGACGGTGAAGAACTTAGGTTAACCGATGTAAGTGGGTGCAGATAAATAGCACCCATCAGAACTTAGAGTGCTATATGAACACTGTGTATTTCCCCTCATTTCAATTGTTATTCAGGGACGATAATGTTTCTCCCCCACCCCCAAGTGCTTGTCGGTGTACTTGATCTCCCTTATATTGTTTGGGACGATACTGTTTCTCTCCCACCCCCAAGTGCTTGTCGGTGTACTTGATCTCCCTTATATTTTTTGGGACGTACCATTTCCATTCCCCGGTTAGTGATTGTTGTGATTGTTTTGGTAGAGATGCTAACTTAAGTCAAAAAGAGACACGACTTAACCTTTATTCCTTCTGTATCCTGTAGAAAAGTGTCTATTGTCGAACGACATCAGCCAATACTACTTCGTAGCGCAGGGAAAGACTACTATTCCTAATGTAGATGATAACGAGGAAATGAGGATCACTGATGTAAGTCTCTTACGAACAGAGTACTAGTGCTTCTCGTCTCTTAGCTCACCCCCGCCATGTCCTAACCTTTATGTTTCAGTAGTTAGCCCCGGGGAGCTGCGATGCCTAGTACTTGCGCAATTAAAGTCGTACATTTGTTCTATTTTTAGAGCTCTGCTCGTTGAGCAACCGGGTGTCTGATTATCCCTATATTAGTCAGGGTAAGACGAGGATACCCGGAATTAACGATTGCACAGAGGGCCTTGTCACAGAAGTAAGCAGCCTGCGGAAATCCCCTTGTTCAGGGAGCGTGCACAATGCTCAAAATTGGAGTTTCAGTAAACAGTTGAAGGAAATGGAATTGGCGTACACTAGGCATGGCCCGCTCCCTGATTTTGCATGAGTTGTGGACGTGACGAGACGACGACACCCAGACTGGACTAGATTTTCGCGCGGTTTTAATTCACGAACATGCTGTATATACATTTAAGCTTTACTATAACATCTCAAGCATTCGTTTTGTTGGATGGCTCTCAATATTTAATTATTTATACAGAAATGTGTATGATTATGAACGACATCCACGACTTTTTCTACGTATCCCAAGGGAAAACCACTATTCCCGGTGTAGATGATGCCGAAGAAATGAAACTAACCGATGTAAGTAAGCGGGAGAAAAACCTGTACCATAAACCAAGCCAATTGTAGAGTCTTGTCTGTCGTGTTTCGTTCATTACTGTTACCATCAGTTTGCCCAGATAACGTTACTTTTCCTGTCATATCCGTGAAAGTCGATTGTGATGTCTAAAATCCTTCCGACCTGACATACCAGACCAACTGACATAATCCAACAGTTTCTTTAAGCTTACTTGTTCAGTGTTCAACTAACTAATTGGGGTAAGTTACAAAATGCTGTACATAGCAAGATTATCCTAGTTGATCCCCAACAAATTATACGCCATATTTTTCCACGTAGGAAGCCTTCGACATCCTGGGCTTCACGCAAGACGAAAAGGACAACGTATACAGAGTGACGGCCGCCGTCATGCACATGGGTTGCTTGAAATTCAAGCAGAGAGGTCGTGAGGAACAAGCTGAAGCCGACGGCACTGAGGCAAGACCGATTTGGCGTTAAACGTGCCGTTTTCTCTATCAATGTCTGTTCACAGGAAGGCGAACGCGTCGGCAAACTCATGGGAGTCGACCCAGCGCTTCTGGCCATCGCTTTCGTGAAGCCAAGGATCAAGGTCGGTAACGAGTTCGTCACCCAAGGTCGTAATGTCAACCAGGTCAACTACTCCGTGGGTGCCATCTCTAAGGCTATCTTCGACAGGACCTTCAAGTACCTCGTCAAGAAGTGTAACGAGACCCTTGACACGAAACAAAAGAGACAGCACTTCATCGGTGTACTGGATATTGCCGGTTTCGAAATCTTCGACGTAAGTTAGAGGGGTATCCAAGCGAGTTGTTTCTGATCAGGGTGGTTCACTATGAATTAAAAGAGATCCCGTTCAGGGTGGATCAGCTCTACAAATACTATTCGAGTTTGGTATTTTGTATTTGTCTTGGAAATTAGAACATCCTCAGACAAGATATGGCATACTGACCCAAAACTTTCGCTAGTAATCTCCTTAATGTTTGGATCGTTATCGAAGATTTCTTCGAGGTCTCGAATGTTGTGAAAATTAATAACAATAATTTTCTTACAACATTCGGTAGGAAAAGAAAAGGGATTCTGTAAGAAAATTTCGCACCTAAATATAATAAGAAAATATTGACATTTTGTTGTCGTTTTTTTTTTTATAAATACAGTATAACACAAAATTACGTTGGTTGTGGATCGGGCATGCTGGCAGAAAAGTTTGGTAATACATTTGTTTATAATTTATGTTCACGTAGAAATAAAAAATAGTATGCCAATAATAATCAAATGTAAACATTTCCTTTGCTATGGCAACTGTTAAAATTAAAAGCATCCGATTGGCTCGAAGATATAGATGCGAAGTTTTCGTGGTCACCGATATTTCGATTGCCTACTGTTGAGGATATCCTAATTTCCAAAGACTCTTACAAAGAATCCGTACACTGGCTAGCTATGATTTTTTAAAAAGAACGAAGATGTAATTGTTATTGCAATATAGCAATAAATAAAAACGTCTGATAATATCTAGTCGATGTATACCGTTTTTGGGGAAAAAACATTTTTTTCTATCTCTCAACATATTCATAGATTTTCTCTTTCAGAGCGCTAATAATATTTCATTCCTTCTTTCTCGCTTTAGTATAACGGCTTTGAGCAGCTTTGCATTAACTTTACTAACGAAAAACTGCAACAGTTCTTCAACCACCACATGTTCGTGCTAGAACAGGAGGAGTACACCCGCGAGGGTATCGTCTGGCAGTTCATCGATTTCGGAATGGACTTGGCGGCTTGCATTGAGCTTATCGAAAAGGTTCGCTTGCTTTGCCTTTTTTTTTGTTCTAATCGCTGGCGCACCTCAAGGTAAGCCGACTAACGCTCCCGCTCGATCGTGCAGAGTTTTGTGATAGTCGAGATTTGTGTTTAATCCGTTGTGTTTGTCCCTCCTGTTTAGTTCAACGGTTTCGAACAACTTTGCATTAACTTTACCAACGAAAAATTGCAACAATTCTTTAACCACCACATGTTCGTACTCGAGCAAGAGGAATACAAACGCGAAGGTATCGAATGGACCTTCATCGATTTCGGTATGGACTTGGCCGCTTGTATCGAACTGATTGAAAAGGTAATTCGACCCGTGCCAGATGAGAGGTTTTACCGGCAGTGTAATTGATTTTTATGTTGTTTTGCGTTCGTTGTATTAATTAGAGAGGAAATACAACTGACCGTATTTTCCGCTTGGTAATTTGTGTATTTGTAGAGCAGAATTTTTTTGCGTGTACAATACTTCGATTCCACCCATGGAACAGGGATGCGAATCAAATATTTGTAGTTATTTGTTTGTGTTTTGCCTATCAGTTCAACAGCTTTGAACAGTTTTGCATCAACTTTACAAACGAAAAGCTGCAGCAATTCTTTAATCATCACATGTTCGTGCTCGAACAAGAGGAATACCAACGTGAAGGTATTGAGTGGACCTTTATCGATTTCGGTATGGACTTAGCTGCCACTATCGAACTCATAGAGAAGGTACAGCCTTTTTGAGGCACACAGAGGGCTCATCACCTCCCCCACCATCCTCTAAATGTTTTTAGAGCTTCGCTTTCTTAACTACATTAATTCTAACCAAGACCTTCACGAAACAAGGTTGTTTTGTGTTAAGCTAACTGTGTTACTTACAGTACAATAGCTTCAATCAACTGTGCATAAACTATTCCAACGAGAAAATGCAGCAATTTTACAACCACCACATGTTCATACTGGAACAGGAGGAATACGAGAGAGAGGGTATACCGTGGACGTTTATAGATTTTGGTCTGGACCTGCAACCGTGTATAGATCTAATAGAGAAGGTATACCTACTTGTTAATCCCTTCGAGTTCACATATTACTTCGACACTTGCTCCTTTTTATTCACGTCACAATAGTCTATGCACAGGTCCTGCTCTTTAAATTGCACGACGTCCTAGGCACTACACCAGGTATCGTATAACCGACAACATGTGCACATTTAGCTTTAGATCTGGCAGTGGTTTTCTGAACGTACTCTAATTGTATATTTCACAGATTCAAACAAATATTTTGTCTTAAAATTGTGTCTGATAAAATGCAAACACTACCAGAAAAGTTCAGAAGTTGCAATTGTCAGAGTTAATTTTGCATGAGTTCATTAATGGAGTTGTTACCAGTTTTATAACATGTCTGTGTATTATAGCCTATGGGTATCTTGTCCATCCTTGAAGAAGAGTCTATGTTCCCCAAGGCCACTGATAAGACCTTTGAGGAGAAATTGAACACCAACCACTTGGGCAAATCTCCGAACTTCCAGAAGCCTAAGCCACCAAAGCCCGGCCAGCAAGCCGCCCACTTCACATTGGGTCACTACGCTGGTAATGTAAGTTAAATTTTAGAATCATTTAAAGGAAAAGTGTGTAATACCTTGTTTCGTTTCGGAACAGGTACCATATAATATCACCGGCTGGTTGGAAAAGAACAAGGATCCCTTGAACGACACCGTGGTAGATTTGTTCAAGAAGGGCACCAACGCGCTGGTTGTCGATATCTTCGCTGATCATCCTGGACAATCTGGCGGTGCTGCCGAGAAAGGTAAAGTAATTCTTACCGTCCAACCACCAAACAATTACTATTGCCATCAATACTATTATTACTTAATCATCTGAATATTTTTTTCCGATAGCATTATTATGATCGTTTTATTATTATGTAGTACTGGAAACTTAAAGTTAATTGAAATATTTTAATGTATACGTAAAATCGTAGAAATGAATTAGATAAAGTAAGAAGAAAAAAATCATAGAATTTCTTTTAGGAGCACCGGTATTTAGTTAATATCACCTACATAACATAGTTCTATTTTTCATATTTCCAGTACTATTTTTTAACGTTATTATATATACCTTTAAAATATCTTTAATATATTTTTACACGTTCAGGAGCAAAGAGAACCAAGGGTTCTGCTTTCCAGACTGTCTCCAGTTTATACAGGGTAACTAGATTTCCGCTCCATTTAAGACGCTGAGCTGAAATACGTACCCAAATTGCCCCATTCCCTTCACAAACACCCTGTAGTTATGCATTGTGTTGTCTCGCAAGTAAGCTTTAATCGTTTGCTTTTGACTAGGTCGTGGAAAGAAGGGTGGCGGTTTTGCTACGGTCTCTTCCTCCTACAGGGTATGTCAGAAAGAGAAATATATGTCGTTTAAATTTATTTTTTTGTTTGTGTATCAAAACACCTCAGACGGGTCGTCGTGAAAACACTCATCGGCGGTACTACTTATAACCTCTACTTTTAGTGTACCGATCACACCAGGTGCGATGTCATACGTGTTTTACAATATACATATCACACCCAGTCACATACGACCTCCGTACAGAATACTACGGTATGGAGTCGTATCTATACTTCACCGATTATCTCATCGAAACAAAAAAGGAACGACTCTCGATACTTCACCTTTTTATCCATGTTTTACATATACCTATCACATTTTAACTAACTCACTTTGCCTAATTTACTAAGGCGCGTGCTTGATACCAGCCTTGGCGTACTAAAACTTTAACAGAATAACAGTGACGATCACGCTTTTGCTTACCATAACTGATGAATGTTTGTGACGCCCCTACAGGAACAATTGAACAACTTGATGACCACCCTGAGGTCCACCCAGCCTCACTTCGTCCGTTGTATCATTCCCAACGAATTGAAACAACCTGGACTTATCGACTCTCACTTGGTAATGCACCAGCTGACATGTAATGGTGTACTTGAAGGTATCCGTATCTGTCGTAAAGGCTTCCCCAACAGAATGGTGTACCCCGACTTCAAACTTCGGTAAGATATGACAAATTTAGCGTCGTACCAGCAAGGGCGTAGCCAGTATTTTTCTTTGGGGGGGGGGGGGGGGCGACCAATGCAGATTAAACAAAAAAGCAAAAAGAAGGTCATTGGAGGCAACGGCAAGCGCAATCCCCCGACTATTTTGGTTTTTACTTGACCATTTGAGGAGGGCTGGACTGGCTACGCCCTTGCGTACCAGTGGAGTTCGTTCAATAGTTCCACTTGAATTGAAACCGTTTGTTAATAGTCACCGGTTGTGAAATGTTATTAAAATAATTAAATACCAAACATTTGGCCACTTTTAATTCGATTTTCAATTAAGTGGACAGTGTATGAAATTGAAATGTAGTTTTATGTGTCGCGTAGGTATTACAGTTAGAACCAAATGGTGCTTTATGCAACATAACGATATCATCAGATAATTCTTCTGGGATTGGAAGTATGTTACGATCTCAACACGTATTTACTGAGACCATCTGGTAAAATATGGACTAAAATCATTTCATAGTTGCACAAAGCATCATATGGTGTTCACTCTAATATGTATCGATTGTTTTTTTCGAATGTGGGCTATGGACTTCACCTTTTCACAATTATGGGTCCTTATTAAAAAAGATGCTGATAAGCGTATGATTCCATAGCCAACATTTTACAAAAGAGTGCACGGAATGATGTTAGGAACTGAATCAAAATTTTTGAAATGTGTCACCAAACTTCAAAGTAATGGTGAATATCAAAAGTGCTAAGTGTACTTATGACACCATTAAAATGTTTTAAAAAAATATCAAATGGTGCAAAAGTTATTAACAAATGAACATCGTTATAAAAAAAGGTAGCTTTTTATTCGAAAATTATTATTTAATATTTAATATAAAGTACTTATTATAGAAAAAGTAGATTCTTACGTAAAAGTGGATGCTTTAACATAACAAAATGAAATAATGTGCATAATATGTTATCATAAATAACGAGAGTATTTTTCTGCACAGTGCAGTCAAACACTGCTCGAAATACGTTTTTTAATAGAGTTTTCACTTTTTGAGAACAGTTTGTAATACATATGCTCATTATCGCAGGGTAGAAAGCAATGATCTGCCATCTGATATTTTTTTAAAAACATTTTAATGGTGTCATAAGTACACTTAGCACTTTTGATATTCACCATTACTTTGAAGTTTCGATTATGTCGAAATTTTCGTGACACGTTTCAAAAATTTTGACTCAACTATCATTGTTCATGTGAATGCAGTGGTGACTTGACTGACGCTTCAAATATTTAAATAGTATACGCTACTTTCTGTGATATAGCTACATGATTCTGGCTCCAGCCACGATGGCCAAAGAAAAGGAACCCAAGGAGGCAGCGAGAAAGTGTCTGGAAGAGATCGGGCTAGACCCAGACAGTTACCGTGTTGGACATACAAAGGCAAGGGGTTGATTTTAATCCTACCCCTGTGCGACGTCATATTATTCTCTGTCCACCACTCGTAATCTAGTTTTGCATGCTCCTCTCTCTCTCTATTTCTCTATGTAGTTTTAGGTTTCCAGCCAGAGAAGAACTATATTGTCTCCCATGTAAACGTATAGTTGAGTAACTGTTGTATTGTATTCTAATTCACCCCTTTAGTTACAAGATCTTAAATCCAGCCGGTGTGAGCAAACAGGCCGACCCCAAGAAATGCGCTGAGGTTATTTTTGGACTCCACAGGTCTTGATGGTGAACTGTACCGTCTCGGTCACACTAAGGCATGTCACCTTTACTGTATCTATCGTTTTCGTTGTATCACGCCCACACACCTGGAAAACTGTTTTCAGGCCGCAGTTGTTTTTTCGTCACCCCCACCGCAATGGCGGCCGCTGTCTTTAGACTGACAGTTGGCGCGCTTAAGACCACCACTGTCTCTAGACGGACGTGTTGGTGGTCGTCCCTTTCCCTTTACTAGGAAGGTTACCGCTGGCTGTAGACTGCCTGTCGGTACCTTCCGTACAGGTCCCAAAGGACTTGGTGTGTGTACGATTTTGTGATGTTTTTTTACCTTCAACCTGTTATCCTTAATGTATTTGAATGTTTACCTAATGCTGTTTGGTTCTTGCGTAATCAGATACAAAATTCTGGCCGCAAGTTCTATCAAGGATAGCTTCACTGCCGAGAAAGCCGCCCAAATTATACTGGACACGGTAAATCTTGATGCCGAGCTCTACCGTTTGGGTAAAACGAAGGTACAATACCGAATACTTCAAATTTATTGTACGCCGCTTCACACTAAGGCTTCCGTTAACGTTTCGATCTAGAGGCAAACGATCGAAAGGTGTTCAAAAAAAATAGTATGCTAATCAGCTCCGCTAACTTTTCACTCTGCTTCAACCGCCGCCTGTTTCGTTGTTGAAAAATGATAATGGATTAAAAAGAAAAACGAAAATAACGATAGTAAAAAAATACACCAAAAATGTATTTATTTTGCAAAACAAATAGTCTTAAATTAAAGTGTGATCAATTTTGTACTAGTAGTAATTCTGTTGTGATGAATTTACAGCACACATAAAATGCGACGCATTATATGGAAAACATTTTTCATGTTCATCGGCTAGAAAAAAATTATTATACTTTATTGAATTGAATTTATACTTTTGAAAAATTCTAATTTTTTTTTATTACCTGCTTCGTTTGAATTTATCGATATAAAGACAAAAGTGTAGATACGAATATATACATATTTGAAAAAAAATTGTGTCAACGTAAATATACAGGGCGGTCGTAAAGTTTGGACTTTTTTTTTGAAAAATTTTGCAAAAAAATTCTCGGAGGTCGATATTTTTTTTTTTAAAAACACACTTTTTAATAAGCGTATGTTCCAGGTCGTCTTTTATTTTTTACCTATGACGGCATCGAACATTTTTTTAAATGACAACACTTTTTTTCGACGGATTCGAAAAGAAGATTATATTTTGTGTACAATATCGTCAAAAAATAATCATGTCGAGGAGGCAAATTTTTGAGATATTTGACTTTCAAGTTATCGTACTTAGTGCAATAACTATAGATAAAAGCTTTGGTATTGAAAACTGTGATGTTTAATTATTATAATCGCAGACACAATTGGATACGATGATTTTAAAGTCAAATATCAAAAAATTGGGCCAAAATGTGGCAAACTAAGTCATAACGATGGGACTTTACGATGACCGGTGTAATTCAGGCTTCTCACCTCTTAGACTCTTGCAGAAAACATTTTCATGCGTTTTACGCTTATAATAAGTATAATTTTATGTTTTTTGTAGTTCAGTTGTAATTACATTACATTTATAAGTTAAACAAATGTGATATTTGCATTCCGTCAATTGGAATTGTGAATGTTGTGAATGTCCATTTGCCCTTCATTTACTTACTTTTTATGCCTACAATAAGTTTAAGTTCAACTATATTCAAATTTTTTCCAAATCCGTTGAAAAAAAATCACTGTTGTAATTTAAAAAAAATGCCTGATGACGTTATAGTTCGAAATAAAAGGCAATCTAGAGATTTGAGACGTATTGAAAAATGTATCTTTGAAAAGTAAAATTTACTTGTCCGACAAATTTTTGTCAAAATTCTCAGAAAGAATGATAATCAATTTATTTCAAACTGGTCGACATCACACATTTGTATTTTGAAGTTGCCTTGTATATGACAAGAAGCTTCGAAAAATCACATGTATTTTTCTGATTAGGAAAACACAAAGAGTAACATCAACATAAAAAAAGTTCTCCATATGATCAACGTCAAATTTTAAACGCTCTTGCAACGGGTATTTTCAATTAACCTACGGTGTAATGTCTATATGTACATACACTAAATTTCGGTCACGTCACAGTTCCTATCTCAATATTAAAAATGATCCTCTCAACGTGCCAATCCACTCAAGATTGGAAAACGTTCGGACTCTCCTCGAAAAGAGCTTACCGGGCCCTTCACCGTGGACGGTATCCTCTTAGGGTCGTCGGAGATCCGCGGACTCACGAAACCCTTGCCCCTGTAGGTATTCTTCCGTGCCGGTGTCCTGGGTCAGATGGAGGAGCTGCGCGACGAGCGTCTCGCCAAGATCATGACCTGGATGCAGTCCTGGGTTCGCGGTTACCTCTCCAGGAAGGAGTTCAAGAAGTTGCAGGAGCAACGTCTGGCGCTCCAAGTGTGCCAGAGGAACTTGCGCAAGTACCTCAAGCTGCGCACCTGGCCCTGGTACAAACTGTGGCAGAAGGTCAGGCCACTCCTCAACGTCACTCGCATCGAGGATGAGATCGCCGTAAGTTTCCGTCCGACGACGACGGTGCCGACGACGACGACGACGACGACGACGACGACGACGACGACGACGACTAATTTTAGACACAGTTGTCGCGTCGGAACATTTTTCTCTACTTTTATCTGAAAGTATTTGTAAAGAAGTATGTAGGTCGTAGAATTTTTAATTTCTTCCTCAAATACCGTCACTTATATTGAAACTCCATCCACGTGTTATACACTTCAAAAATTTACTCTATGCCTGGTGTCCAGAAAAAACGTTTTCGGAGGATGATTTTTTTGAAAAAGTTCCTTCCTACATGTGTCTAAAAATGTTGTCTAAGGGAGTTAGTGCCTCCTGAAGGTGACGCCCATGTTTTTTTTTATTTCAGTAACTGATTGAGACAGATTAACTAAAATTTGCATACCGGGTAATTTTTTGGTGCTGAATCTACTGGTGATACAAAAAAGCGTCACCTGTGTTCAACCTATTTGAGGAGAACTTTACTTTGAGAGTAGGTTTCTGAATAATTTTTGTGAAGATTAGGATTTCCTCATCCATTTTCCATTTTCCATGAGATCGCCGTAAGTTTCCGTCCGACGACGACGACGACGACGACGACGACTAATTTTAGACACAGCTGTCGCGCGGAAAAAACTGAATTCACCGTTTCTAAATTAACTCGCATGTTCAGAAACATTTTTCTCTACTTTTATCTGGAAGTATATAAAGTAAGTACCGGGTTACACTTCAATTTTTTGGTGCTGAATCTACTGGTGATACAAAAAAGCGTCACCTGTGTTCAACCTATTTGAGGAGAACTTTACTTTGAGAGTAGGTTTCTGAATAAATTTTGTGAAGATTCGGATTTCCTCATCCATTTTCTTCAAAAAAATGCCTCTTGTGCTATTTTTGTTTGACGCACCTTTTCGACAGTAACCGGTTGAGACAAATTAACTAAAATTTGCACCCCGAGTAATTTTTTGGTGCTGAATCTACTGGTGATTCAAAAACCATGTACCTTAATTGGGGGAGGGGGTAGAGAGGAGGCTTAGGTTTTTGAATAATTTTTATGAAAATTCGGATTTCTTCACCCATTTTCTTTAAAAAATATATATTGTGCTATTTTCGTACGACGCACCGCTTCTGAGAAAAACTAAGTTTTCCTTAAAAAAATTCTAAATGTCAAAGAGCGAGGCCTTCAGGTGGTTCTAGCTCCCTTAGGAGGCATTTCCAGATACATGTCCGTAGGAACTATTTTTTGACCTAAGGAATCATCCCTTGAATCTTAAAAAAAATCCAGACATCTTGTCTGTTAATTTTTTATTTACTTTTTTTTCATTATTTTTTTACAAATAATTACAAAAGAAAACAAAAACCAAAACTTAAAATATACCTCTCTTTGTTTCGTATTCGAAAACGATGTAATTTTCTTTATATCCATTGTCAACATAGAAAAATGTTGAACACTTCCTCATCCGTTTTCTTCAAAAAAATATCTCTCTACTTTTGTATGACGTACCGTTTTCGAACTCAGGTTTTCATAAATCATGCATCAACTTTAAAAAAATTAAAAAAAGTCGAAGAGCGTGATCTTCAGGGGGTTCTAGCTCCCTTAGGAGGCATTTCCAGATACATGTTCCTAGGAACTTTTTTCTTATATTGACTTAATGAGTAATGAATCATCCCTTGAATCTTAAAATCTTATTTACGTTTGTTCATTCTTTTTTTTTACAAATACTTACAAAAGAAAACAAAAACCAAAACTTAAAACATACCTTTCTTTGTTTTGTATTCGAAAACGATGTAATTTTCTTTATGTCCATTGTCAACATAGAAAAATGTTGAACAGTTTGTTGGCATTTCCTTTAAAATTGTACCGATCTGATTGTACCGATCTTTGGTAATTATTTTCAAATGCAAACATAAAAATAATATATATAGCCCATATCCGAAACGTACGGATTATTTTGAAATGGGTGGAAGATGATTTTCAATGGCTGTGACTGTAGCTCTATTTTAACGTCTCAGTGGGCTGTTACTTTAATGGCGGTTTGTAAAGAATGCAAATTTACGTGCTTGTTAAGATTTGGATGACTCCGCTTTGTTTTCATTTTACGATTATTACTAAAGCGATTATAAAGGTGTTCGGCGAACTCCCACCCAATAACGTAGTCTGACCAGAAATATTTTTGAGAGTCTTCGCGAACTATGTTATATTATTCTGCTCAGTGGCTATTAACGTAAATAAATATGTGCCTATACATATACAGGAGTGCATGCATAGCTACACCCACCGCTTTCCGTATGACGTCGGATCGCGAGATTTTTCGGTAGTGTACGAAAATAAAAACTTGAATCATAATCGGATTAGACTGTTTACAAATCGCCGTTTCGTCGAATAACTGCTGCCCCATAAAATCCGATACTGGCCCGGCCGCGGAGCACCAATTATTGACGCGAAGTGTTTAGGGATACCGTAAACACCGATTTTTATAGCACTACGTGAAATTACCTGTCCTATATTAATCTAAATATAAGACCTCCCTCCATAAAATCTGTCATCGAGTTATGAGGCATCACATACTTTTTCGATCTTTCGTCGGGTCCACCCATACGGCCTACGCGCCTATCTGGGTTTTCTCCGCGGGCAAGTCCACGCTTCAGTCTTAGTCGGGACACTGTGCGGTGCACCGATACAAACGAGAACGATCTTAGGTCTTCTAGGTACTGTTGGGAGACCTTACAGTATCTTCGAGATATACGACCGATCCGAACGAAACACATTCTGCATTCGAGACACTGACACATAACAATAAACGACAAAATGGTCGACATCGATTACACGTGTCCTAACAAGAAGGAAATATTACAGAAACTGGAAGAGAAGGCCGCCAAGGCTCAGGAGGCGTTCGAACGCGAGGAGAAGGCCAAGAAGGAACTCGAGGCCCTCTACGCGAAACTGCTGTCTGAGAAGACCGACCTCTTGAGCCAGCTGGAGGGCGAGAAGGGCTCCCTCTCCGAAACCCAAGAGAGGGCCAACAAGCTCCAGGCTCAGAAGAGCGATCTGGAGTCTCAATTGTCCGTAAGTACAGCCGCTCTTTGTGTTGCCGTTCGATTAGCGGATCGATAATCCTACATTTCGACGCGTCGTAAATCTCTTCGATTGGTGCGATTAATAATCCGAAAATAACGAATCGCCTTTTCCGAGGCTATACTTAGCAGAAGAAACCGTTAATATGAAACCCAAACCAATATATACGGTTTATTTTTAGAAGTACCGTAAATCAAGCCTCGGTCTACCATATTTTTACAGTTGTGCATGTTTTTCTGAATATTTTCCCGAAACTGTTTTTATATTTAGAAAAATTTAAATCCTCCAGTTTATGATGTAAACTGTTTAGATACCTGCACTCCAGTTCTCTTAATCCGTCTATTTGTTTTAGAGTATTTTTAGACAGTGCGCTCTTTATGCTCTCCCTATCTAAGCCAATTTATCAAATCCTGGATGGGCATCAATGTTCGCTTTCATTAGCCGTTTTTTATTTCGTCTTATTTTTAATATCAGTTGGCCCGGTTTCAATGCGTAATAAGTAGGTGAGGCAATTTGCGGAGATTTATGAAAACTTCAAAAACATTTTATTGGAGATCGGCCAACAGGTGCACCTAATGGGATGTAGTTTTATTAATCCGATTAATAACGGCCCACGTAAATACTTTAACGTTTCCTAAAATTAACCCGTCCCTTTCGGACCGCTAGGAAACTCAAGACCGCCTGAGCCAAGAGGAAGACGCCCGCAACCAACTCAATCAACAAAAGAAGAAACTGGAGCAAGAGGTATCTGGCTACAAGAAAGACATCGAAGACTTGGAGCTCAGCCTCCAGAAGTCCGAACAGGACAAGGCCACCAAGGACCACCAGATCAGGAACTTGAACGATGAGATCGCCCACCAGGACGAGCTCATCAACAAGCTCAACAAAGAGAAGAAACTCACCGGGGAAAACAGCCAGAAGATCGGCGAGGAACTCCAGGCCGCCGAGGACAAGATCAACCACCTCAACAAGGTCAAAGCCAAGTTGGAACAGACCTTGGACGAACTGGAGGACTCCCTCGAGCGCGAGAAGAAACTCCGCGGCGACGTGGAGAAGTCCAAGAGGAAGGTCGAGGGCGACTTGAAGCTCACCCAGGAGGCCGTCGCCGACTTGGAGCGCAACAAGAAGGAACTGGAGCAGACCATCCAGCGCAAGGACAAGGAGATCTCCTCGCTCACCGCCAAGCTCGAGGACGAACAGTCCGTCGTGAGCAAGCAACAGAAGCAGGTCAAGGAGCTCCAGGCCCGCATCGAGGAGCTCGAAGAGGAGGTCGAGGCTGAGCGCCAAGCCCGCGCCAAGGCCGAGAAGCAGCGCGCCGACCTGGCACGCGAGCTCGAGGAACTCGGCGAACGCCTCGAAGAGGCCGGCGGCGCCACGTCCGCACAGATCGAGCTCAACAAGAAGCGCGAAGCTGAGCTGGCGAAACTCCGCAGGGATCTCGAGGAATCCAACATCCAGCACGAGGGCACGCTCGCCAACCTCCGCAAGAAGCACAACGATGCCGTCTCCGAGATGGGCGAACAGATCGACCAGCTCAACAAACTTAAGGCCAAGTAAGTACATTTCGAGGTTATCATTGGCTAATAATAATTGACCGTGTTCTTGCATTCACTGATCAATCAGGTCCCACCTGAAGAGTTATTGTTTGGTGGATTTATGATTCCATCATTTTCCGTTTTTTTATTGTTGATGAATTAGTGTTGGTATATTAATTCATCACCTTAAATTTACTCTCTTCCACCGACAAAAACATAGGTGACCTAAAAAAAAAACATAAAAGTTGACGACTATGAATCAGTTTCAAGAAACTGTCGCTCATGAATTCATCGATTTAAATTTGATTCAATTTGTCCGGTAACTTTATTAATATCAAATTGAGTATTATTGCGATCTATTTTATTGATATTCATTTTAAATTATAACGGATTTACGTTTATACGCTAACCAAAACAATAATCACAAATTTAAAAACTCAATCTAATCGTTCTTTTATTTTCGGCCGGTTGAAAACTAAATCGTGATGCGTCCAGCAAAGTTTGCTGTTGCATTTAAGAACACGCCTATTGTATTAAAATTATTTTTTAAGCACATCAACATTTTGTAGTTTATTTTAAACCTCTCCGGGGTTAGATAAGTCACGCTTTACACGAATAGCGTGATAATTATTATCGTTTTACTCCAAATTAGTCACATCATGCATATTTCCTTCAAAAATAAAGTAGGAGACGGGTTACCTAAAACTGTCGACCCTAGAATAATTCCTCTAAAAAACCACAGTTATTTATAAAACAAAGAATTTTTATTTTTGTAATGGCGCCGGCGGCGTTATGATTCATAACGAATTTTTAACTCGCTGAATCATTGCAAAGCCTCCGATTATAAATAGATCGCGCATTTCCGTATTAAAAAAAGATGCGAGAAAAAATTCACGCACAATAAAAAGAACGTCCCACTTAAAACTGTTTCGATGCAGGGCAGAGAGAGATCGCGCTACCATATACTCCGAACTCCAGCAAACCAGACAGGCCGTAGAATCGGTGGGACGAGATAAGGTACACAATGTCTCCCGTGTACTGTCTAGGTGTTTTTCGTTTACCCGCATTCGGCCCCCTACCAGTTCCTGTGTCTTGTGTTGATTACTAATTTTTATCCGCAGGGCTGAAAAGGAAAAGGCTCAATACTTTGGAGAACTCAACGACCTCCGCGCCTCAGTCGACCACCTGGCTAACGAAAAGGTACACACGACGAGTGGACAATGCTTCTGTTATTTTTCAGCAACAGCTGTTATTCTTTTAGCTCCAGGATAGCTAAAGCTAACATTCACATAATACTCACGCCATGGATTTTGCAGCTTATTATTATTTTATTTTTTATTTGTATCTCGTCCGCTAATTTTTGCCTCCCTTAACCCCCGTTTTATCGCTGTCGCTAGCCAAAACGAAATGTCATAAATCGAGCTCATAAAATTTACTCACGTCTACAGGCTGCCATCGAGAAAGTATCCAAACAACTCGGACAACAACTCAACGACGTTCAAGGCAAACTCGATGAGACCAACCGCACCCTCAATGACTTCGACGCCGCCAAGAAGAAGCTCGCTATCGAAAACTCCGACCTCCTCAGGCAACTGGAAGAGGCCGAATCCCAAGTATCTCAGCTCAGCAAGATCAAGGTCTCCCTCACCACCCAATTGGAGGACACCAAGAGGTTAGCCGACGAAGAGGGACGCGAACGCGCCACCCTTCTTGGAAAGTTCCGCAACCTAGAACACGACTTGGACAACATCCGCGAACAGGTCGAGGAGGAAGCCGAAGCCAAGGCCGACATCCAACGCCAGCTCAGCAAGGCTAACGCCGAAGCTCAACTGTGGCGTCAGAAATACGAATCCGAGGGCATTGCCCGCTCCGAGGAACTCGAGGAGGCCAAGAGGAAACTCCAGGCCCGTCTCGCTGAAGCCGAGGAAACCATCGAATCTCTCAACCAGAAGGTTGTGGCTCTTGAAAAGACCAAGCAGCGCTTGGCCACCGAAGTCGAGGACTTGCAACTGGAAGTAGACCGCGCCAACGCAATCGCCAACGCCGCCGAGAAGAAGCAGAAGGCCTTCGACAAGATCATCGGCGAATGGAAACTCAAGGTCGACGATCTTGCGGCTGAATTAGACGCCAGCCAGAAGGAATGCCGCAACTACTCCACGGAGCTGTTCAGGCTCAAGGGCGCCTACGAGGAAGGCCAAGAACAACTCGAAGCCGTCCGCCGCGAGAACAAGAACCTCGCCGACGAGGTCAAGGACCTGCTCGACCAGATCGGAGAAGGCGGCCGCAACATCCACGAGATCGAGAAGGCCAGGAAGCGCTTGGAGGCCGAGAAGGACGAACTTCAGGCCGCGCTCGAAGAGGCCGAGGCCGCCCTCGAACAAGAGGAGAACAAGGTGCTTCGCGCCCAACTGGAACTGTCCCAGGTACGCCAGGAAATCGACAGGCGCATCCAAGAGAAAGAGGAGGAATTCGAGAACACGCGCAAGAACCACCAACGCGCCCTCGACTCCATGCAAGCGTCCCTCGAGGCCGAAGCCAAGGGTAAGGCCGAGGCGCTGCGCATGAAGAAGAAGTTGGAGGCTGACATCAACGAATTGGAGATCGCTTTGGACCACGCCAACAAGGTAAGGCGGGATTTGTTTCAGATTGCGATTAGAATGCTGACCGTTTCCTTTTCTTAGGCTAACGCTGAGGCCCAGAAGACCATCAAACGCTACCAGCAACAACTCAAGGACACCCAGACCGCGCTCGAGGAGGAACAACGCGCCCGCGACGAGGCTCGCGAGCAGCTCGGCATCTCGGAGCGCCGCGCCAACGCCCTCCAGAACGAACTGGAAGAGTCCCGCACCCTCCTGGAACAAGCCGACCGCGCCCGCCGTCAAGCCGAACAGGAATTGGGCGACGCTCACGAACAACTGAACGACCTCGGCGCCCAGAACGCCTCCCTGTCCGCCGCCAAGAGGAAACTGGAAACCGAACTGCAGACCCTCCATTCCGACCTCGACGAACTCCTCAACGAGGCCAAGAACTCCGAGGAGAAGGCCAAGAAGGCCATGGTCGATGCCGCCCGCCTAGCCGACGAGCTCCGCGCCGAACAAGACCACGCCCAGACCCAGGAGAAGCTCCGCAAGGCGCTCGAGTCGCAGATCAAGGACCTCCAGGTGAGACTGGACGAGGCCGAGGCTAACGCCCTCAAGGGAGGCAAGAAGGCCATCGCCAAGCTGGAACAGAGAGTGAGGGAGTTGGAGAACGAGCTGGACGGCGAACAGAGGAGACACGCCGACGCGCAGAAGAACCTCAGGAAATCCGAGCGCCGCATCAAGGAGCTGAGCTTCCAGGCCGAGGAGGACCGCAAGAACCACGAGCGCATGCAGGATCTCGTCGACAAGCTGCAGCAGAAGATTAAGACTTACAAGAGGCAGATCGAGGAGGCCGAAGAGATAGCCGCCCTCAACTTGGCGAAGTTCCGCAAAGCGCAGCAAGAGCTCGAGGAGGCCGAAGAGAGGGCCGACCTCGCCGAACAGGCGATCGCCAAATTCCGCGCGAAGGGACGTTCCGGATCGGCGGCCAGAGGAGCCAGTCCAGCGGTGAGTAGCCCTTCGATGTCTATGCGAATGCTTATGCCAGAACACATTGAAAGAAATTCGCGAGAAAATACGTAGGAAAATCTTTTGAATGACAGCGAACGCAAAAACCGTTTGTAGTTTTAGGTATGAATCTACCCCAACATAGGGTGTTCCCTTAAGATCGCGTTTACCTCTTTGTCAAGCATTGCTCTACGAAGGAATACAACAGAAATTTGTATTTTAATATTTTAGAAGAATTATCTGTATTTTACGGTTTTAGAAGAACGTTAACATTCGGCAAGAGGAAATTTGTTAGAAAGCGCACTAAATCTTTTTTAATATTACACTTTTTTTAAAAAATATCCAAAGATTTATTATTTGACAGCTCCTATCCATGAAATTTCGCGTCCACACACAACACAAGCATCTGTAAAATACACGTTCAGCATTTAAATGTTAATTTCTCTTTTAAGCCCAAACAAGCCCAACGTTTGCCCATTTCGCTGGAATAACGTCATGCAAGTTTTCGTAAGTTACGTTTGGAACAGAAAATGTAAATGTCCCTTGTTTTACTTTCTTCGTGTAAATGTCGCTATACGTTTAAAAAATTGAACAAGCAGCCGTATATAATTGACGATATACAGGAATACATCTGGGATTATACATAGGTGTATTGTTTTACCTGTGAAATTTTGGGAAATAATTTACTTTTTTGCAATAACTGGCCATAAAAAATGGATGAGTGTTTTACATTAAATTATTTAATAATGGCGTATTAAATTTGTAGGTACAAATGTGGGTGTAATTTGTTCAGGTGCAAACAAGCACTCCATACACTAAGTACCTGATGCACACATGATTTTTCGCATTTCCGAGACAGTATACCTATACATCCAGTACACAGAATATGTACTCAAAAAAATTCACCAGATTTGGTACTCTTTGTATTGCTACTTATACAGCAGTCTAGACTTCCCTGATAATAATTCATTTGTTTGGCCCTTTTTGCAACTACTTTGAGTTTTAAAATCAGAGGGATTAAAACATTTTATTCCCTTGGGATTAAAATTCTACTTTACTCCCTCAAATGCGGGACTAAAATCGTATTTTACTCTCGGAAGTGCGACAAATAAATGTATTTGTTGTACGTTTATTTCCAAAATTTCAACAGACTATTGTATATTTTGCATTTGATTTTATTTTTGAGGTGGCAGTTATGTGTTACTATAGTCTGCCTCAACTTTTTCGCATTTTTTTTTTTTTTTTTGGTGGAAAATTGTACGAGTTGGTATCCTAATTCGATGTTTCCCTTTTCCAGCCACCAAGACAGCGCCCCACCTTTGGAATGGGTGATGCCTTAGGCGGATCCTTCCCCCAAGGTTCGACCTAGCCCCTGAATTCGAGTAAACTTAGCGCTGTGTATTTAACATGTACGAACATTCTGTACGCGGTGAATCCAACGTTCCGCGAGTTATATCATAAATTTTACTCACATTTATTTATTTTTTTTTATTTTTTTTGTTTTCTTCGTTTTTGGACATTAGGACTGTATGATTCCGTGGCCATTTACATACATGCGAACGCTGAACGAGGAAGAGGAGAAGAAAGGGATATTCAGAGACACGTATTTACCACCTACAGCCCTTTGGTCTCTTAATTCTCATAACGCCAACTTTGTATTTTATAATTAAAAAAAATACCAACCAAGTAATAGGTCTAAAATGTTATTGTATGCGTGACTTGTTGTATGATATAAGGCACCAATAAACAAAAAAATTATATCGTTATTGTATTTATTTTATGAGTGTTACTTTACAATCTATCCTTCCATTATCATTCTTTACACTCTGTATTTATTTTGTTGTTTATTGTTATAATTTTATTGTAAAATAAATAGAATATATTGATTTAATAGAAGGAATTTAATTTTTTGAGCTGACGATCCTACTCCTTTTTCAAGAAAAACTACTATAATTTTATCTACTGCTATAATTTTCTCGACACGCGTTTCGCCAAGTAAGTTGGCATATACAGGAGAAGATTAAAACTAAATTCTAACCTACAAACTTGCACTATTTATACTTAATTTGTTGCCACTGTTTACGGTTCAAACCTCTCTGTATTAATTTAACATGACAAAAATTAAATTAAAGATATAGCTAAGAATAACGGTTACTCAGTCCATTTAATAGAGAGAACCCTGTACAATTCCACGACTTCTCGTAGAGATACTGACTATTCGAAATTTGTTTCGTTAGCATATGAACCTAAATTCACCCGTTTACTAGATACATTTTATAAAAATATTAATATCAATTTGGATTATAATTCTAAAAATACACTACAGACGCTTTTGCGCAAACCCAAAGACAAAATCGGCAATAAGGAAAAATCAGGAATATACGAAATAAGTTGTAAAGACTGTCGTCAAAAGTATATTGGGTAAACAAAAGGATCTATTTTGATTAGATTTAAAGAACACATGGCTCATTTGAAATATGGCAGAACGGAAAAATCTTGTGTTGCCCAACAAGCTTTTGACAATCACAGGATAGCCGTAAGAAATTTAACAAACATTAGACAGTTGAACGATTTTGAAAGTTTAGAGATAATTAAATGTAACAATAGTATGAATAAAGACAATGGTTCGATACCCACCAGTCCGCTGTTGGCTCTGATAAACAAAGACAGATGTTACGGTTTAGTGAACCATAGCAACAAATTAAGTATAAATAGTGCAAGTTCGTAGGTTACAATTTAGTTTTAATTTTCTCCTGACGATGCCAACTTATTTGCCGAAAAGCGCGTCAAAAAAAGTATAGTAGTTCGGTGTTTCGTGGAAAAGGTCCAGTTTTTTTTTCTACGCCGAAGGTTCCAGTACCCACTCCAGGACCTTTTTCGAGAATTAATTGACGCAACTGAATATCGAATTAAGAAAATAGTTTGCGGCACCAATTTTTATTTCGATGCCTACTAACTAAAGAGCTATGCAGTACACCCAGAATTGCAAACTGCGAACAACGAACGTAGTACGAGATAGAACGGTCATATCCGAGATATACAGGGTGAGTCAAACTTAACGCGACAAACGAAAGGTACTGATAGGGCATGTTATTCTAAGCAAAAAAGTTCTAATAAACATGTGCCCGGAAATGCTTCCTAAGAGCGCTACGGACGTTCAAAGATGGCAGGCCCAAATTGATTTTCTTGCCTTTTATTTCAAAAACTGCTCGAAACGTCCACCGTCATTTTCAATGCAAAGTTGACATCTGCGAATGACTGATTGCGCGGCGGCACGACACTCCGCTAGTGGTATTTCTTGGGCAGCTTGTAAGATCCTCGCTCGGAGACTAGCTTCGTCGTTGACGGGCTCAGCATAAACTTTGCTCTTCATTCTGCCCCAAACATAAAAATCCATAGTGGTTAAGTCCGGGGAACGCGGAGGCCAAGGACGGGGACAGTCTCGACCGCGACCAATCCATCTTCCTGAAAAATGGTTGTGAAGCCATTGCCGCACTAGTAGAGTGTAATGGGCTGGGCAACCGTCTAACTGGAACCACCTGTTTGCTCTTCAATTAGAGGCATGTCATCTAATATTGCTTCAAATTCATTTTCCCGGAAAATGAAGAAAGGCCGGACCATTTAGTCTTGGAGGCAAGAAATATGGACCAATGAGTGTATCGTCGCATAACCCCATCCAAACGTTGCACGAAAATTCATGTTGAAAATGTTGTTCTTTTACAGCATGCGGGTTTTCATGGGCCCAAATATGCGCATTATGTTGGTTAAAGATACCACTACGGGTAAAAGTTGCCTCGTCCGTCCAAATCACCTTCCGATAGTAAGAAGCATCGTTTGTTATTTGTTCCAAGAACCACTCTGAAAATTCTCTTCTTCGAGGTAGGTCTTCAGGAAGCAAATTCTGAACTTTCTGCAAATGATAGGGGTGGCGACCATCTGCTTTCAGAGTTCGGTTCACAATGCTCTGGGAATAGCCTAATTGCAAAGAACATCTCCTCGTGCTACTTGAAGGTATTTGATCGAAGTGTTCTAGGATATTTTCTGTTCTTCGATTATTATGAAGGGTGCAAAAATACCGTCTGCTCGCGATTTCGAAGAAGTTGTCCCAGTTTCTCTTAATCGTTGAAATGTTCTAGTAAATACCGCTTTGTCGGGCACTCTTCTCATTGGAAATCTTCGGGCGTACTCATTCACAGCAGCGCGCGCATTACCATCACAGTACCCGTAAACAAACACAATATCCGCATATTCACTTGTAGTGTAGGTATTTGGCATGTTTCCGCAATTTACTCATAAACTAGCTTAAAATTAGTGACAAATTGAATTCAATCGACACGTCAAACAAGGCTGTCAAACAAACACTTTCAATTGTTATCAAGGCCTGCTTCTCTTTTTAATTAATAAGGCAGCGGAGTGAATTAATCAGTCATTCGCAGATGTCAACTTTGCATTGAAAATGATGGTGGACATTTCGAGCAGTTTTTGTAAAATTTTAGTTTGTTTTGTTACGTTAAACCAATTATTTTAAGCAGTTTTTGAAATAAAAGGCAAGAAAATCAATTTGGGCCTGCCATCTTTGAACGTCCGTAGCGCTCTTAGGGAAGCATTTCCGGACACATGTTTATTAGAACTTTTTTGCTTAGAATAACATGCCCTATCCGTACCTTTCGTTTGTCGCGTTAAGTTTGACTCACCCTACCTATAAGAGATATTCACAAAGGAACTCAAGTAACAGACTGTATTTCTCAAAGCATTCACGTCTGCAATTACAAAGAAACTTAACTCAATTTCAGGTTTTGTCCACCGGGAGCAAGGGCAAAACTACTGTTGATACACTGTAGAGCATACTTCTAAATCGAGTCTCAAGCTTCGGTCTTTTGTGGGCTGATTAGGGGCTGATTTGTGGACTGATAATTCCATCTCATTCTTCAGAATGGGATAAGAGTGAAAAAAGGACACTTTGTTTAATGCAGTTTAATCCTCAGGTTACTCTTATAATTCCCCAATAAAGTAGTAAAATAAATAAAATTCAGACACACAGCATATTAGACAGTTACATGTATGTATGTACATAACAATATCACATAGTAAAAATCTTTGATTCCGCATTTAGTTTTCTTTTACAAGCGCTTTGGGAGGATATCGATTGGGTATGGTTTTCGCCAACTGCCTGTATTGGCCTTTGATTAGCTCAAACTGAGAAGACAACTTCCATTCTATGCCAAATTCTTTACAGGTCTCCAAAAAGACGGGATACATGTGCTCCAAAAGACCGTGGTCAATGGTGGGAAATAGGTGGTGCAAAGCATGGTCGCCAAAATTCGTCAACACCAAGAAATGAGAGCCTGTTATATCTTTTCTATCCATGACGGCGTCCAGTTGGTATATGCCCCAGTCCATCTCTTCCTTAGATCTGGAAGATGTTTGCAGAAACTCTAATTACCGACTTTACCATTAATTTTACAACCAAGTAACCTATTTTTTTCCCAAACGGCATGCACTTGATAAATCCCACTACTACTTTCGAGATATCAAATTGCCAGACGAAAAAATACGTTATCAGTATCCTTTGTTTTGTAAATTATATTTTTCACGTTACTAACCTTGGAGTATCTCCATCGTGGAAAATATCTGGATGATGGTGTGCAGCATTCAGGCCGACTACTCCAAAGTGAATGCTGCTAACCACGATTATCCAAAGAAACATTATGACTACATAGGTAACTTCCTTAGTGATGGCAACCATAAGAATGGGAACCGTGAAAGGTAACAGCATCTCCCAAGTGAAGCCTTGTCCGGTGATCATGATCTCTGTCAAGCTGAAAGTGGGAAATGTAAGATCGGAAATACACGTTTTTATATATATATTTTCTTTTTAATTTCCCAAAAAAAGTTTCCCTACTGAAAAGGATTTAGTAATTTAATGTGAATGACAAAGTAATACAACCCATAAATTAGTTATATATATAGCTATAAATTACACACCCACACAAAAAAAGTGGCACGACCTTGAGACCTGGTGTCTCGGTTTTCCGGAAATTTGGAAATCTTGTATTTTCTTTCTTTAATATTTAATTTTTTTATTTATTTAATGTCATTACTCCATTCAACTAATTTTTTGCACTGGAATTGCGTCTAGTTTTATGACTGTTCGAACATCAATGTATGAATGAATTAATTAATCCTATGCATAAAGGCCGCTTTACAGTACTTTATTTATGTCAGTTTGGACAATTTCTTAACAAATAAACACAAATACGCGTGCGCGCAATAAAAATTGCTGCATTTTTTCTTTCGGGCAATAAAAATTGCGAACTGTAAAGCGGCCTTAAGAATATGTATACTCTTAGCCCTTATACCAAAAGAAACCATTATATAGAAAATACTATTACTTTTGCAACGATAGCATAAAAGGTTGCAAGTCTTACATTATGTTCTCGAACCAAAAGTCATAAAACCAGACATCAATCCAATGCTAAAAATGAGTTGAATGAAGTAGATAAGGCCGACAAAAATTCGCGACTTTTCTTGGTTTTAGCAGTTATTCCACATTCAACCACGCAGCGGAAGGCCTTCAGCATCAAGAACCGATGAAAATGTCGATAGAATACGGGATCTTGTGCGTTCCGATCGTCGGTTGACGATAAGAATGATCGGGAAAGAGTTACAGTTTGAATCACACCATCAGATTTTGACTAACGAATTGGGGATGAGAAAAATCTGTGCAAAAATGATTCCAAAAAACCTTTGGAGAAACGAAAGGACATCAGGAGAGAAAGGTGTCTTGACTTTTTGGAATCGATTGAAAATGATTCCCTTTTGATTTTGATTTGAAAATGATTCCGTGTCATTACTGGTGATGAGACTTGGGTGTTTGAGTACGACCCGGAAACCAAGCGCCAAAGGATGGAATGGCAAACTTCACGCTCTCCAAGGCCCATAAAAGCCAGAATGAGCAAGTCGAAGATCAAATGTATGCTGATTTGATTTTTGATGGCCAGGGAATTGTCCACAAAGGGTTTGTGCCTCCAGGCCAAACAGTAAATCAACACTTTTACAGAGAAGTTCTTGAAAAACTTCGAAAAAGTGTCATGCATGTGAGACCAAACATCAAAAACAAGTGGATAGAAAACATTGAAATGGGTGTAACCGACCAGCTGAAGGCTATTCCAGTATATGAGTTCTAGCACTGCTATAAGGAATGGAATAACCATCTCCAGTGTTGTGTGGCTTCCCAAGGAAGTTATTTTGAGGGAGACAATTCTGAATTGTAATTCTATTCGAAAAAAAATATATATATCTGTCTCATTACTTAATTTACACACCTCGTATGTGGGTACTCTTTTGTGTGGCTGTGTCACTATTATATTTTCGTTCCATCACGCTTGCTGGCGATCACATAATTTAAAATAATTTTCGGCTAAAATTACTTTTTCTCATATTTTGTTTGATTTAATTGAAAGTAGGCGAAAAACCGTTGAATGAAGACATACATAAGGGCCTTCATTTGCTGCCAGAGCGCAGTGGGGGCATCAAAAATAGCCCCTGTTACACAAATACTAAATATTTCAATTTATATAAACTAGCCCTTAGTAAGTACTCGTTATGGCATTCATTAGTTAGAAATTTCCTTACTTCTTTGTAAACTGACCGATATAAATAAACGCGTAGAAGAGAGGCGAGTATATCCACGACATGTATCTGATGACGAAGTGCTTCTTGGTGGGCAGGTACTGAAGAAACGGTTCTAAAGAGGAGATCTCCAAATCGTTGACGGTGTTCGTGTACAGGTGATGACTCAAGGCGTGACTTATCCTCCAATCTCTAAAAATACGACAACGGCTATTTTAAGTTCGAATGAATAGCATTTAAATCAGCACACGCCAAAAATAAACGTACTAATATAAGCTTACTGAAGATCCACAACAAGGTCACTGCTGGTGTGACGGAAAAACAACATTTTTAGAAATTTTCCCGTTGTCAACAAGAGTTTTTTTTTACCGATTGACAGCAAAATACTAATTTTGCAGACATATACCAATGAACGAAGTATCTCTTTTCCTACCTAGGCAGCAGAGTTTTCACTTTGCTACTTAGGCAGTAAAATGATTGGTTTCCATGGGAACTAAATATATTTTTTCACGACACAGGCAGGAATGTCTATAACTTTTCAAACTTTCATTAATACTCGTGAATATGGATTGTCAATTATGTGCAAATTATTTTTTTATCAATCGGTAGCACACATTGTACAAGAATTATTGATAAAAATGTATGTTTATGCAAACATGTTTTACTTTTAAATCTAATAAAAATGTTATAATGAAATATGTATAATTAATACGAAATAAAAACCGATGCACATCAAACAAGTGCTTTTTAAATGTTTAAGGGGTAACACTGACTTATAATTTTTTTAGTGGCTTAAATGCTTCCTTAACTATCCAAAAATTATATCCAAAAGGTTTTATGTGGGGAAATGTTTTAAAGTGGTCGAAAACTTCGGTTTTCCGAGTGAAACGGTGCTGTTTAACTAGTAATTTGTGCGCGTTTGATATCGGTGCAGTAGGGGTCGTCATTCCTTCGTAAACACAGTATACAGGTATCTTGAATTAGAAGGACATGAAAGCAGGAAACAGCAGAAGGACAATGAAATGAAAATGAAATGAAGGACAACAAATGAAAACATTGACAGCATTGAATTAGAAGGACAGTTGTATGGCCGAGGCATCGCTGAATCGATTTGAAATTTTAACTGTAGCTAAAAAATTAAATTTTCTAGTGAACGCCCGTGGAACTTTTTGATTTATGAAAATTTACCGATTTTATAGCCGATTTTCGACCGATTTTTTTTCCGAAAAACTCGTTTTTTTTTCTTTAAACTGACGCCATTTTTTTAAATCAATATTTCGAAAAGTTTTACAGTCATTCACTACACTTTTCAATGTAATGACAGAATCTTTTTGGTTTTTTGTTCAAGATGCACAACTACGACTTGTAGGTTTACGACCAGGGAGGTCATACAAAAAAAAGATGTTTCATTCCAAGAGCTGTTGTGCCGCCATTTTGTTTTCAAATGACTTTAAAATTTTCAAAATAACGTATCAAGAATGCTACTAACTCTTGGTAGCAGCTGTTAAACTATTTTGGCATTTCGCAAACGCAAAAGTCTGACAACTATATCACTTTGATTGTTTTAAAATAAAAATTTTTCAAAGCAAGACAAAAATTTGAAGCCCAAAAAAAAAAACACAAACCACTATTAAAGTCAATGTAAGGTTCAGATAATAACACGGTAACTTCGGATCTGCTGCCAACTGCATAACAACGAATATCAGGCGCGATATTTAAAAAATAAAACATTCCACCATAGCTTTCATTTCAATATGATCAGGTGACGGTATCACTGCACACATTTAATAGCGTCATCGGGAAAGTGCATTGGTTTTTATTTTGTAATACTTAATTTAAGCAAAGTATACTTAATTTAAGTCCTATACGTACACAGAATGTCAACATTAGCATACTTACCTTGACCTCAACAAGGTAAAGTCGAAATAATACATCCTAAAGTTGTCTCTCTGATGGAAAAAATTATGAGCTGCAACTGCAGTCAGACACAGGAATATTCCTGCCGCTGTACCGATGGTGAAGCTTTTAAAATACGCTGCTAATAATGCTGCGCTTAGGTAGCAGAAGAATAGAATGTCAGCCAAAAACTTCGACCTAGCAGCCGGCGCTTTTGGTATGTTCGGAAGTTCCTTGTAGATTTTCTTCTTCAGTGTGTCGTAGAAGTCGTTCTCATGGAAAGTGAATGGCGAATTCCTGGCCTGACGAGCTTTCCTCACGAAGAATTTTCCCATCATTTTCTTTGGGACCTGTGATAAATGATGAGATTCGAAGGCTTCTGTTATGTCCGTTCCCTAAAAATAAGATTGCCTTAGTCTATGCGTATAAGGTTATCATAAAGAAGGGGAATAGGAATATAAGGTTATATTATCATAAAAATAAAAAATCAAGAAAAAATAACCTTATTTCTGAATCATCTTAAGCTATACTGGATCAAATATTATTGTTTAAAGGCTGAGAACTACCCATCAAAATTAATGTTACCTTGGTAAGCGATAGCCATTCTCTTCCTCCAGGATGGTCGTTCACGAAAGAACAAAAATCGTACAGGTCATCGTGAATTCTCCACAGTCCTTCTGCCCCGTCGTCTGCCCTTTTTCCGGCTAGCCAGGTCTTTTGCCGAATGCATAGGATGATCTCGATGCGTAGGGTATTTAATTCCCAGACTAGATGATTTGCTCCAGTCATTTTTTGTTTTGTAACGAAGCAGTCCATCGAATCCGTACTTTGTTAAGAATTTGCCGAGGCTTTCTTGACTTAGAGCCATGGTGTTCTAAAAAACACGTTTTATTGTGCCATTTTAAAGCAATTTTGAAATGTTTATAATGATGCGTAAAAATATTAAGATATGGAAATAATAAAAAATTATGAAAAATCTAATTTTGTGTATTGTTCTTCTAATGTAGGTAAAGCGTTCCTTCGCAAAAGTTGATAAATCTTCAAAATGTTAAGGTGATATGCTTATACGTCGTCGGAATGAACATAAAAAATGTATTGAATGTCTCAAAAGAACCCCTACAAAAAATAACTTTTATGGGAACGACTACAAGGACTTTTTAAATTAGGTACCGGTAAAAATATTTGTAAACTTTATGTTTCAACAAAAATTGGTATACGTTAGTTTTGATAAGGAGACAGTGATGTCGGTTTTTAAGAATGTCCCTAAAGCTTACTCTCAGTTTTTAACCCCTAAAAAGTATTACAGTAGGTCTTGGATAACTTGGATTGAAGATATTAGATGTGTCAATCTGTTTTTGTTCTCTACATTTTGACTCCAAAAAGCTTAAATTCAGTAGTAAATCCAAAACATTGCATAGAAGTTCTTAGTGGGACAACTGTATACATAAGGTTTAAATGTAGGTTGTTGTTATTAACACATTATTAATATAGTTTAATATAAAAACTATTCGTATTAAAATGTATTCATTTTAAATTTAATTAGTACAGAACAGCTCTGTTTCTTAGTCGAAATGAAGAGTGTCTTGCCAAACTAAGAAAGACTCTTTGAAACAATCATTATGTAATTAATTACATTGCAATCAAAAGTAAAAAAAATCTTGAGAAATCTGGTTATGTAGGTACTGCTGCGACGAATTACCTTCCTTTTAGATGACATAGACAATCCGTTAAGATGTTAGCAAATTAAAAAAACAAATTCCATTTGAAAATCATAAGTCTGTAGCGTCCGTAGCAATTTAAACAAATGTTTATTTGACAAAAGTTTACATTTGTAATGAATATAAGATGTTGAAAATTTAAGGGAGAGATTTAAAAAGAGAGGATATACTATGATTTTGTCTCACCCAGTACACAAGTACATACATACTATAATATATATTATATCATATTATAATTCATAGTAGTTTAATTATTATATTTGTGATACTTGTTTTTCTGTTAATTACTTCTACTACTGTTGTTTTGTTTATTGTTTACACATTACACTTTGGAGTTTTTGTATCTTAGGAACCAGTTAGCAAGGTAAACAACAAATTTTTTGACTTGTAATTCCAGGTAATTAATATAAATAATATATTTATCACCGTCATGTTTTTAGATATTATAGAACGTAGCATAGTTTTATTTCGTTACCATCATGACTAATTATAATGTAAATATGTTATGGATATTTTATAAATACTTATGCTACTTTGCTAATTTTATTACAGGTGTTTTATTACCACTGTGTTATTTGTTTAAGGTGTAAGGTGTAGGGTATAAGGTATAAAGTGCTTCTTGATTTCGATATTCACTATTTATACGAATGAAATTAGATAAATACCTTATAACACAAATCAATTAATTACTACACAATTGAACTTCTACAGACATATTTATGTGCGTAAAATCATTAGTTACAATTAAAAAAACACAATAAGTATAAAAAATCTGAATGCTATCGATTTGGAATCTCTTGACCGTTGATCAATTAACTTGATAAACTTGTGGGATTATCGGTCAGTTTATAAAAACAAAAGTTTTTGTTTTTTCTAACGTTTCGGCTTTATTCAGCCATCATCAGAGCTACAATTATAAGAACAAAACTTTTTTTAACATAAATTTATACTAGTAACTTATAATACTTACAATATATTTTCTATTTTCTCTTTGAGTCGTGTCTATTGTTGTAGATGTTTTAGTTCGACTGAGGACTGAAGGTAATACAGTTTCTGATTTGGTTGTTTAACTGAATAAAGCCGAAACGTTAGAAAAAAACAAAAACTTTTGTTTTTATAAACTGACCGATATTCCCACAAGTTTATCAACTTAATGCTATCATAAAACCTGATTGTCGTTTGCCATGTTAAAATGACCAGGATAAAAAAATACATATATATGTATGTATGTACGCATGTATGTACATATACCTGTATGTATGTATGTACATATTCTTTGTATATGAATTATTGAGTATGTACGCATGTATGTATATTATTAGCAATGACATTACATTTATCAGTATATACATATTTATCAATTTAGTTTTTGTTAATGAAGACCCACTGTCACGTTTTTAGGAATCTAATCAATATTACATACCTATATAAATAAAATATTTTTTTACAAATAACTGTGTATTTTTATGATTTTCCATTTGCGAAGTTAATAGGTCCAGATTATCAGAACTGAGTAGAAATAATTTACCATGACATTATATTTATTATTCGACATTGCCCTTGCTTTGTTGATTCCGCTATCATGATAAGGTTTAAAAGCATTTAATGATATCAACACAAAAAGAAAGCATTGAGGAATTGTGCCCTGCTATTTTTACTTCCACATCCGCGTATTGTTTCGTATACTTACCCAAATGCAGATATCAGCACCACTTTTATAGCCACAGCCGATAACAGACTATTCAAAACAACAAATCAAGTAAGTACACGCGGTTATTAGATACGACATTGAGTGGACTAATAAGAGTCAGTAATTCACGTACAACTGGACGATGTCTATAGTTAAGGCGGTCAAAAATGGTAACAAATATGCACAATAAACACAAATTTACATCGAACGAATTGTTTTGAGTACTAAGAAGCATTTGATAATAATTTAATGGGTTTCCTGCAAGGCTGGTTTAACAATCGTTGAACGTGGAGTGATCGAAAATGTGTTTTAGGATGTGGATTAGGAAAGTGTACCTACTCCTAATATTTTGATGTCTAAAAAAATACAAAACGGTTGTGCTAAGGTTTGCGCAACCTCAAAAAAATGCGATTTTCATTTACGAAATATTTGTTTTTCATTGATCATCAAGCAAATACAAAGTATTTTTATTACTTTGGGCCTTTCGAAATTTTTATATACGAGGTATATAATATACGAGGTATATAATATACGAGGTGTGTAAATTAAGTAATGAGACTGGCAACGTAGCGCCCGATCTAGCAACACTGCGGAGACGGGACTTGGGAGGGCGGTAGGTTAACATGTAATGCACCTTCAGTACAAGTTTGAACTTGTTAGAGTCATTTGTTTGTTATTTGTAACTGTTTTCGTAATGTTTTCGTAAACCGTTTTTTTTTTCTAGTGCGTTTTAAAAATGAGTGGCATTAATTTTGAGCAACGGTGTGCTATCAAGTTTTGCGTTAGACTAGAACACAGCGCAACTTATACTTTTGCAAAACTTCAATACGCCTACGGAGACAGTGTTTCTTTTTTAAGATCCCAGTTTTTTCGGTGGTTTAAGACATTCTCGGAAGGAAAAGAGTTGATTGAAAATGAACCACGCAGCAGAAGGCCTTCATCATCAAGAACCGATGAAAATGTCGATAGAATATGGGATCTTGTGCGTTCAGATCGTCGGGTGACGACAAGAATGATCAGGGAAGAGTTAAATTTGAATCACACCACTGTTAAATGGGAGTGTTAAAAAATAATTAAATTTGAATCACAAAGAGTTCGTGCTTCTAGGCCAAACAGTAAATCAACACTTTTACAGAGAGGTTCTTGAAAAACATCGAAAAAGGGTCATGCGTGTGAGACCAAATATCAAGAACAACGGGATGTTGCATCACAACAATGCGCCTTGTCACACAGCCATTTCAGTAAACAAGTTTTCAGCCAGTAAAAACATTCTTGTGGCTCCTCAGGCTCCTTATTCGCCGTCCTTGTGAGTTTTTTCTCTTCTTGAGATTGAAACATCATTTTAAGGGACGTCATTTTGGAACCACAGAAAACATTCAAACGGCTGTAATCGACCAGCTGAAGGCTATTCCAGTATATGAGTTCCAGCACTGCTCTAAGGAATGGAAGAACCGTCTCCAGCGCTGTGTAGCTTCCCAAGGAAGTAATTTTGAAGGAGACAGTACTGAATAGTAATTCTATTTGAATAAAAAAATAAAAAAAACAATCTTATTACTTAATTTACACACCTCGTAGAATAGAAATATTTTTTTATTTTTGCCATTAAAGGACCATCTTTGAAAATATTTATTTTAATATTTATTATCAAACATGGATAAATATCCATTATATAATGTTTCCTAATGTCTATACGTTACATAACTATTAATATTTTCATAAAAAAAAAAACAATGTAGAAGCATCTTGTTTAACACTAATAAAAAACTTAAGTAAACAAAAATTACAGGTAACCTTTTAGTGCTCTATCGGGGCTACTTTTTTAATCTTTTTTTCTTATATTTCAATAGATCTGGGGGGATTCGGGTTGGGCTTAGTCCTAACGAGCTGCTGAAAGCCACCAGTGATGGTATCCCACTGCGAGACCATCCTTAATTCTGCGCCAAATTGATTTAAAACCTTCTTGAAGACGGGATACAGGTGGTCCAAGGTTCCATGGTCCAAAGTGGGGAACATGTGATGGAGACAGTGGTCGCCAAAATTCGTCAGCACCAAGAAGTGCGATCCACTAATCTCCTTCCGGTCCATAACCGCGTCCAATTGACTCAAGCCCCAGTCGTAGTCTTCTACTGCCCTGCAATCGGTCGGAAAAAACGCGTTTTTTATAAATATTTTCTGGAAAAGTCATGAGCGTTAGTTACCTTGGGGTGTCTCCGTCGTGGAATATGTCAGGATGATGATGAGCAGCGTGAAGACCCACGAAGCCATAGTGGACCGAACCAACGAAGAGGATGAAGGTCCACATCCACATAGTGTCGAGGAAAGGCTGTCCGCTGAGGATCCACATGGCAGCTGGCAATGTAAAACTTGTCAAATCTGTAATCTTCAAGTTTCTTCCTCCAAATTTGATTGCTTCAAAAAGTCTAAAACATCAATGGAATAAAGAGAAATACGACAATTGGTTACGTATAACGAAAAGAGATAATATACTCGTATCTTTAGTTAGTTGACTAAATAGTTTGAGTTATAGATCTCGAATAGAAAGGAATGTGGCAATAAGGAACAATTCCTGCAAATAGTAATATGAGAACACAATAGGAAAGAGTTATCAAATTTCGCCAATTTCATAACTGAATTTTATGTGGCTGATAGCAGACGGGTAGATCAGGTATTCCGCAGATCATAAAAAAAAGTTGTCAATTGAGATGCCAATCGCAGTGCCTTGATTTTATCTTCATTTTATTTTTTTGTTCGAAGATGAATGTTAAAATATAGATCAATTTTGGAGATTCGTATTGGATATGTATCTACTGATTTTTCTGTACATACAGTAAGCGGCACCCTAATGCGTACATTGTACATTGGTGGATATTAAATACATATTAAATGATACATTTTTACGTCATAGTTAGGCGAATTTACTGGGTTGTATAAGAGAGGGTGTTCGCGGAAATCTAAAGAGCAACGTTGCCAGAACTAACTGTAACTCTTAACTCTGCATAATAAGTCTTTATAAAAACCCTATATTTACAAAATTCATTGATGTACGATCAATTGGCGTATCGTATAATAAAGTTTACTGTTATCTTTTTTTCAACCCAACTACTGTGATATAATTTTAAACAGTTAATATTACTTTAAACAGCTGTGAAACAATTTTAAAATATCTAATAGGAACATTATGTTGATATGACAACAGCGAACGCACGCAGCGAACGAAGGCAGAACGAACGGTCCAATGGTTCCCTCTAAGCTCCACCCACTAATGCACTCTCCTTGCCCCGTCACGGATCTCCGCTGTTGTCGGCGGCCGCGCTCATATCGTCTGTCATTTAATTATTTGAACTTTTTCGTCAATGTGATAAATGTCCATTTTTATGAATGTATGTAGTGCTTCTACAATAAAGCACTTTCTAATCAGGCACTAGACCAGTATAAAATATAAAATGGTATTTCAAATTTTAACTCAAACAGCCCTACCGACAAACCGGATGTCTTTCATACGCCTGCGCTAGCGATTGGATCGCGATTGGTTCTCAAAGAAGTGAAATGATCAATTGCCCTTCATTCGGCTATGTACGCATTAGGCTGCCGCTTACTGTACATATATAGTATGTGGGTTCTCCTACCTCCTCAAGATGGATCCATGAAAGAAAGTGACCCATATTATCGGAGCAATGAGTAGGCATCCAAAGCGTCGTATGGGCTTTTTGTCTATGGGCATGTACTGCAATAGAGGTTCGAGCAAGGAAATTTCCAAATCGTCTATCGTATTTGTGTGGAGATGGTGGCTTAGGACGTGGCTTATTCTAAATTCTCTGTAAATAAAATAAAGGCAATTATATGTATTTCGTACGTATTAGGAACATTATGTCATCTCATCAGTCTTCTGTGACGATTTTTGTTAATGTTACTATTATACTTTAAAAAAGGCATATCAGATGAAATATATTTATCGTTGTCTTACTATTGTCTGATTTAGATTCTCTTGTTAATGAATTGTAAAGATGGTTAAAAACGTATAGCACTATAATAGATTTATTGTAATTCTAATATTTCTACAATTTTGACACGTGTAAAAATACAGCGGAAAATATGTTCTTGTTCTCAATCATAGGAATTGAATTTTTATATGGTAAATCTTCGAGAATATTATAGTTGACTGCTCTCACTTGATAAATATTGCAAATTGCGATAAGAATTGACCCTGACTTGATTTGACTGAATTTATCTAATTTCTGATTAATATGGCAATATTGATATATTTATTTCGACAAATCACTCACCACGTTTTAAACATACACAAACAAATTAGCTGAACTAGCCAGTTATCAGTAAGATTTTAGAAAATAAAAAATGAGAGATAATACGAGTACCATAATTTACCAATATATAACGTAAATATATGATTGAATTGAATAATCAAGATTACAATTATTTGTTTAAATGCTTAATATCCTAAAAAAAAATGTCTATATATTTTTTTTAATTTTCATTTTTAAGCATCATGCACATTTGGTTATAAAATGGTTACATGTATTTCTTTAAGTAGAATAACTTTTTATCTTCAACATTTCTTTCTGTCAAGCCAGTTTCGTGATTTGTCTAAGTAACTATAGATGTGGGACATTATATGTATACACATATACATTATATGTATACAGAGTGTTACAGGTGTACTGATTTTATTAAATTTCTCTTGTAAAACTTGCAAAAAAAAATCTATAATATTTTTCCAACATCATCGTGATCGACTAATAGTGTATCTTGACACAGACCACTAAATCTTGAAGGGGGTGAAAGGTAAGATTGAAAGAATTTTCGTGATAACGTACCTAACTTGCATGAGAGAAAACTGCCAAAGGTACATCCTCCAATTATCCTTTCTGTGGATGTAATTATGGGAGGCTATGGTGACCATACCCAGGAACAAGCCCGAAAGTAGGCCCAGGCCGTAACTGTGATATCGCACTGCCAACGTCGAAAATAGGAATAAGAAGAATACGAGAGCGTCTATCAGGAAATTTGACATCTTGCTTGACTGCTTTGGGACGGTCTTTAAGGTTTTCTGTATCTCTCTTTTTAGCGTCCTGTAGAAGCCGTCCTCTTTGAAGGTGAAAGGACCGTTCCGTTTTCGGTCCGCCTTCTTGACGTAATATTTCTTCAACATTTCCTCGGGTAGGCTGGTCAGATGGTGCACCTCAAAGGCCTCTGTTATGTCGAGGCCCTGCAGAAAATGTTAAATTTATTGGAAAAATATGTCTAGATTCTAATTTTCAAAAATAGGTACATAATTACATTGTCTTAATAAAAATAGATTATATGGAAAAGAGAAGAAATTATTCTTTTTTCATGTAACATAGTACTTCGTTCCTACACGTTGTCCAAAAATAATGATTTCTTTCTCCATACAATTTTGGACAATTTTGATGGGCTATACACTCTGAATCTTCCGCAAAATTTAAAATGTGCAACCAATGGGTAGGCCATTGGCTACAAGTTATAGAATCGATGGCACTTACATTCTAAATTAAATTCCTCATGTTTAATTAATCCTTTTTAATTAACCAGATATTTTGATAATGTCAACGAAAGCATTTCAAAAAAGTATCCTAAGAATGTATAAACTTCATCTAAAATATCACAAACCCTGTAGTTAAAGAGATGAAGAACATTTCTCAGTTTCTTCTCATTTTTTTTTTGGAATTATCTCGAAAACGATTACAGATAAATTAAATTTGAAGACCAAGTGAAAAAAGGGTCATACAGTTTTCTAATTCTTTTCCCATTTAACCATCTTTTTATCTCCAGCAAATATCGATATACCATTACATGGATAATCAGTTTGAGACAGTCGATATTCCTAAAGGGAGGCACCAAATCTTTTTGGAAAATAATTTCCACCAAGAGTAACTAAAAACCACCCTAACGGACGTTGTGCACAGAAAAAATATTGCGAGCATACTCGCGAATTACGGTACAGAAGATTATTTTAAACTACATACTATATACAAATTTCAAAGAGTGACCCCAAAAAACGAGCTTTTTTTAGCCAGTTTTTCGAACACCTGTGACTTTACCTCGAATTGATGAAATTCAACTTATAAATGCTCAAAATTTTCGTCTTATCATAAGCTAGTGCGAAAAAAGAAGATTTATTGCTCCAGACTCTGTGCATCCCCTTAAATGAAGGGTTAACTAACCCTCCATTTTTCCATTATACATATGCGAGAAAAAGCATAATTGCTACCGCCCAATAAAAAAGGCTGTGGTAGTAACATACAATATACGGTTTCCGAAGTATTTTTACCTCCTGAACACGAATCCGTGGTCAGGTTAACCCCATAATCTCTCAGTCTTCAGCAAACCGTCAAAAAATCTTCAGAAAAATGAAGATTTTCGAAGATTTTCTGAAGACTGAAAGGCGATAGGCCTAACCTGGCCACGAATTCGAGTTCAGGAAGCAAAAAACATTGGAAACCATGTGTCACATTGCAGATTTGATCACTTAAGAAGATTTTTCTGAAGATTTTCGACGATTTGCTGAAGACTGAAAGGCGATGGGCCTAACCCGACCACGGATTCGTGTTCAGAAGGTAAAAATACTTCGGAAACCATATATTGTAGCTAGTAAAACAGCCTTTTTTATTGGGCGGTAGCAATTATGCTTTTTCTCGCATGTGCGTAATGGAAAAATGGATGGTTAGTTAACCCTTCATTTAAGGGGATGCAGGGTCTGGAGCACTAAATCTTCTTTTTCGCACTAGCTTATGATGAGACGAAAATTCTGAGCATTTATAAGTTGAATTTCATCAATTCCAGGTAAAGTTACAAGTGTTTGAAGAACAGGCTAATTTTGGGGTCACTCTTTTCGGCAACAAATTTTGAAATATCGTAGCATTAAAGGATTATTTTTAAAGATGTAATACCTTGGATAGAGTTATCCACTCCGAACCGCCAGGGTGTTTGTCTATGAAGTCCGTCAAGTCGTAGATCCCGTCGTGCACCCTCCACAATCCCTCCGCCCTGTCCGTGTCTTTCTTCTCATCCAGCCACACCTCTACCGTGAGGGTGTGCCCGTGTTTCCTGGAGGCAGGCGGCTCGATGCCCAAGGTGGAAATGGGGACGTCTTCGGCTTGTGGCGGCATCTCTTGCGGCCTCGACGACGACCAGATCTGAAACTCAAAGCGCGCGTTTCGCGTCGATCGAACGCGAATTGAGGAATACGGACCAATACAACAGAGCGAACGTGTTATGTAGCAGCTGTTGCCGTTATCCTTTGACCCTTTGACCCGAAAAATGGGAAACGTGTTGCTCGTTATCGGTTGGTGATTGTGTGTGGGTCGTAGCAAAGGGAGGTTCTGTTCCGATGTACGATTTAAATGGGTTGCACTGAGCAATTTAAGTGCGGATATTGCAGATATTTTATGTGAAGATATGTTGAGAAAATTGATATTTTTTAAATAAAAATATAAGTATGGTAAGGCGCAAAAATTGCCCCGATTTTTATATACTCGTAACAACCTGGGGTTGTCATTTTTTAGTTAACCCTGGAATGGAAGTGGCCTCCCAACCCCCCCTTAATGGAAGTGTCATGAGTCATTTTGAAATAAGCATAAATAACCAGCATTACAATGTTATTTCTTAAATTTGAATAGTATACTTGTACTACTATTTAGAAGTCACAAAAGATTTCAAAGAAGAATCCCCACTTCCTAGTCAAAAACTCGATTTTTGATTGATTTTTTCACAATAAATTGTTAATGTTAGCTTTCTTTGGAATGTGAATAGTAAAAAAAAACAGTAAAAACAAAGAACATTTTATTTTTATCAAAATTGTTACAAATCAGTCTAATGTTGATTGATACTTCCTTCCTCACACTTCGATTCCAGGGTTAAGATTAGTTTAGCGCATGGAACAATCTGTCTGTATGTATAGATGGAGACCAAGAAGAGTTCTAGTCTTTTTGATGGATACAAATGTTGCAAATAGTTATCGCATGACAACCGAAATGTAAATGCAGATCAGGATGCAGTTAGCGACCAATTTGATAGTGACTTTGAACTGTAACCAGAGAGCCAACGAGCGTCAGAGAGAGGTCAGAGTTCATAAAAGCGATGAAAATGGAACGAAACAATGGTAAATAGAGAATGTTGTATACTTGTATACAAATCGAGTTCAAGAATAGCATCCCTGGACGTCAGAGGAAAGTCCAATGGAAAACTTCTGTCATCTGTGGTCGTGTCAAAGACGAAGAGATCTTCTTTCTAGCTGCGTCGTAAAATGGGATCTCTAGGCCTCGTAAGGAACTCTTTGGGAGAATTTTAATTTCATCTTTACATGTTTTTAGATCTTTTTTCGTTGTGTTACGAGCGCTTCAATTTCGAGTGGTAACTTTTTTTGCCTCGAGGAGGAGACCCAAGCAATCGGTAGGTAAACAAGTCGACATAGTAATCGCATTTTTAACAATAGGCTCTAACTAACCGCCATTCTAGGGAGCAACATACAGAATGCTCCAAAATGATCATACATATATCATAGAAATCATGTAGGGTAGTTCTTATTTTCGCAGTTTAGGGCATGTATTTTAGTTAGATGATTGAACTCGGGCTGTCTGCGGATAATTGGTAGGGTAAATAGCACTGATATCACTTAATTTTATTGTTACTATAAATTAAATGGATTAAATAACTTATAGTGCATCAACGATAGCTTTGTACTTGGTTGCAATAGACAAAACCTGAAATTGTGTTCATTTCTTTTGTAGCTGCAGCCGTGAAAGCTTCAAGAAGTAGAGTCTGTTATTTTGTATTCCTCGGGTACGGTCGTACTACCTCGTACACATTCGTTGTACGCAATTCGCGGGCAAAGTTATTCTGGGTATACTGTACATATTTTTAAAACAATGCGCTTAATGCATGTAGTTATTAAATACAAAAATGTAATTATTATCTGTCCTCAAAATAGTAAAAATGTATTTCTCAATATTGACTCAAGGTATTTTTATCTTTTCAATTCTCTCCTCAGCACGTAACAATATGAATCAATATCTTTGTTACCCTACTTATTTAACTCATGGACCTTCACTACGCCAATGTAACATAGTTCAAAATAAATGTAAACAAAGATGTAATTATACGAGAATTTTCTTAATACGGCAATAATACGCTTTAATTTATCAAAGTTATCAAATATGCTTTCATTTCTTAAAGATGAAACACTAATCACGGCTTGAGGCATTAAGATTCACGTGAATATATGTATGTTCCGATAAAATGCAGTCTCTTCTAAAAAAAATAAGAAAAACCTAGTTTCGGTTCAAGTTGTATTTAGCTTCTAAGAAAAAAATAAAATGCTAACAAGAACATAATTCAATTACATCTACAGTTTGATTATTGATATTTAGAAACACTTGTTTTTAGATATATAAGTTTCTTTTAGGTGCGAATTTTCTTATATTCTGCAAATAATTTTAGAATTTCCTCTTTTCTCTAAACAAAACACTGTTCCGTTTTCACGACTAATTTCAGAACACTTATTTTAGAATTATAAGTTTTCTCTAACTTTCCGTTGTAACTAATGTTCATAATATGGAGACATCCAAAAAAAACGTCATCAACTCTGGCTATGAACGAGAGAGATAGAAATAGCAGTCATGTCTAAGCTTTTCGGTTGTGTCAAACTTTTGACAAGTAACTGTCACAATTTATAAAATAAGTATATGATGTGACAGTTTTGACAAGTAAATAAGGTTATAAATTCGAATAAGAATAGAAATACGTCTTTTTTTTCTTGGCCAACTTTGATGACGTTTTTTTTGGATGTCTATATTTATTTAATACGCTCCTAAGATTTTCTTTTGTGTATAGTATACGTTACTTTTGTTATGCATACTACCACCTTCTTTGTATCTGCTTAGGATATTATTAAGTGTCGATCACTTTACATAAACAATTTCGGCTATTTGTCATACTGACTAGCCATTCGTGTAATGTTTTATTATTAATTTTCTATTAGCTACACTGGTTTCTGTTTCCTTCAGGGGATTTTGTTCATATCCCTTAATACAGTCCCTGTCGCTTGTATTTGCTGATTTCAATGTATCTAATTTAGGTATACCTTCAACCATCTGTATGTATTACAACCACCGATTTATATGATTACAACTGGGTTAGTGCGTAATATGTAATGATGTCATCGATACGCTCCTAGGTTAGAATTGTTCGACAATATTCGCCTAAAAATAAAAATTGTACTCTATGGTTCACGAAGGTCGGACTTAAGTCAAGAAAATACTCTGGTCCGCCCAATACGAGGGAAATGGGATTAAATTAATCGTGTCGAAATCAAAGGAACTTTCCTAATCTAATTTATAAAATTTTAAATTTTTCATAAACAATATTAGGTATATATGAGGGCAGCTATCGAATTTCTTTTTGTGTAGCCTCGCCTTCATGGTCCCTATTTAGTTATTTTACGTTAAGGTTATGTTCTGTAATTTGTCAAAGTAGAAAAACCCGTTCAGCCAATTGTTCGACGTTGAATGTCTGACTACCGTGGTCGGACTATTCGCTAACACAGCCTATGTGTACGTGCTCCCTAACCTCATTTTCTGCATAAACATTCTGTATTCTCGCGTGGTGTTTGTTTATGTTTGATTTATATTTGAAATATGTGACAAAAATGAAGAAAAACTAATTATTTACAAGTGTACACATTGATAATTTCTCACAATATTGTCAATGTTTCTTGGAAATAAGTCTTAAAATGAGCATTCTTGACACCGCGATAACCTCGGCTATTTTATATCTCGTGTTTCTGCAAGATTATTGTATAAGCAACGATAGTGAGTGCCTAACATTGGATATTTCCATCACACAAAAGGTCGAATATGAGGGATTTCACAGGTCAGCAAGCTTCATAAAACTATAAAAAACTTGATACTATAAATATACATGCTTTTATCTTTTTTATATACGATTCTGCCAAGAGTAGACTTAATAAACATTTTGAAGATTTTAGTATTTGTAAATGTGATAAATGTTTTATTAGGGATATCAAGTGGTTGGTTGAAATCCTACATCCCTCCAAAGAATCGTGGCTCAGTTTGTCTTGTAATTTAGCTCTTAGACTGGACATTTCGTCAGGAATGTTTGTCAATCCCGATGAAGTTGCTGATCTAAAACGCATGGGAAAGGTGTGTATTTATACAAGAGAAATTGAAACATGTATGAAATATGAAATTTATTTTCTAGTTAAATTCCATACAGTGGATAGTTTTTACACTCTCAAATCTAATACACTATATAACAGTAGTTTTGCTTCTTTCAAATTGTAGGGACATCACAAAACGTACATATATCGTAGTATTTCACATATAAACAATTTTTTTTATTGCAAATTGCCAATCAAACTGATGAATTCTTAATTTTATCTACATATTTACAAAGGTCAAGATAATAGGAATGTTTCTGATAAACTATGTATAAACATTGAAAATGCCTTTTTTTGTGACTATACTTTTGCAATTTTGCAAAACGGATATATTTTTTGTGGTCAAAAGGGCTACAAAATACAAATGCATTATCAATATAATACCTCTTAATATACCAACGATTCCAGCTACTGACATATGTCGATGGAAACGTCGATGTAGAAGCTGCAGCACACGAGGCGACTGAACACTCCATTTATGTCTATTTAAACAATTCCCAGATTGACAAATTATCCGTTAAGTTACCGGTTCACTTAAGATACCAAAGGAGCCAAATCACAGGAGGGTATGAACATACATAATATACGTCCTAAAAAATCAAAATTTTACATCAATTGAAATTGAATAGAAATTAAACCGAGCTCCTTCTACACTATTTTTATTTAAGTTATGGGAAGATACCTTTGGCAAAACCCAGCCTTCTAACCTGGTGTCCTGCCAATGACACCAAAATTTGTGGGAGAGGTCTAAAAGTCGAAGCTCCGTGCGATGCAGAGGCTTTAACTCTGTGCGTGTGGAAAAACCAGACCTATCAGGCTGTAAGTTCTTGTTTAAAATGGTAACTTGTAAACTAAAATGTGAAATATACATAATTTTTTGCAGCTCTTTGATGAGGTAGAACTGTTTGTCCCTGTAGGGGATTTGGATGACTATCCTCTGGTATCCATAGTCACACTGTTGTTAGGATGCGCTGGATGCATTTATATTTTGTCTGTGTTGTCGACTGCTCCATTATAAGGTATTACCTTTTTAGAGAGTCTTTTTAAATTACATTGTATAAAAGAAACAGTTTTACGTTCTAAGGACAAATCGTTACAATTAGAGTTCGTGCGAGCGCGGAGTGTAACAGGACCGTAGTCAGTTAACGAATGAAAATATTAATATGTTTACATAAATTATGTAGCAACATAGTACTATTTTTACCAAATAGTATGGTTAAGTCAAGGATAAAATATCTATATAAATTAAGATAACACGTAACAATGGCAACACTGACGCGACAAACGTCAGTGTTGAGACAAGGTTCCCATGGCATGTTGGCAGTGGTTAAAACATATTATTATGTGCTCTTCTGGAGTGAAGTGTTCTGGAGTGAAACGGCGACGTTTATCACTTAATATTAACTTGTGTATGGAAAAGGACCGTTCAACGTCTATAATAAAATAACACACGAAATTGTCCGCAATGTCTTGTAAACCCGATCGACATATGCAAGTCTTTCGTACTTTCATAAGGAATTTTTCGGTCCATATATTTTTATAAAAACGTACGTAACTTGGGGTTCTCTAGTTTGTTTAATGGAATATTGCTTGCAACAAAGGCTTTTGTAAGTTCATAGAAAAAATACGGAGTCGTCGGCGCTGGACGCGGCATGGCTTTTCAGGTGTCTTGTTACTTTAGTTTTATCTGAAGAATTTATAATGCGTTCACACACAGTACAAAAAAAGATCATTTCCTTGAATACGTATGTCTCTAAAACCCTCGGGATCACTGTTAAACCACGTTTGAAATACTTCCCGTCTATTTCTTTCACCTTTGGCATGGTACCTCAATTTATTCACTTCTCCCCTCAACTAATAATTATTAATATTTATAAAGTTATTTAAACACACGGCGAAAACATAAAAACGTATCAACGCGATGCAATACAGGCGACTGTCCAAGGGCGTAGCCGGTCAAGTAGAAACCAATTGGATTGGAGGATTGGTCAAGTAGAAACCAAAATAGTCGGGGGGATTGCGCTTGCCGTTGCCTTCAATTACTTTTTTTTTTGCTTTTTTGTTTAATCTGCATTGGACGCCCCTCCCCAAAGAAAAATACTGGCTACGCCCTTGCGACTGTCCGTTACCGCGTGCCATAAATAACTAAAATTGCTAGCGCAGTTTTCGTAATGCAAGTCAGCTGTGAGCTGTGAAGGCCAACGAGTCAAAGGCAGGACATGCACAGTGTTGGCCCTGTGACTCCGCGCTTGGTAATAAGTAATAATATTTAATAATGTACTATGATGCAACATAGTTTCTGTGAACATATTAACATTTTCATTCGTAAACTGACTACGGTCCTGTTACACTCCGCGCTCGCACGAACTCTAGTTATAATTATGTGACTGATGGTTTGTAATTATTTAATATTATGCAATAATTGTGATGTAGTAGGTTTTTTTTTTCGTGTGATCCGATGTTTGTAAATAGGTAAAGAGTTGTTAAGAGTAATTTCTTGTTTTTAATAAATCATTTGTTATTTGATGCGTTGATCTTTTTTTTGCGAAATGTTGCAATACAAAGTTACTGGACACTGATAAACTTAAATGAGATATATATTTTTTGATCACATTGCTGGCTTACATATACAATTTACTTGATTATTGTGAACAATATCACCATCTAACAATTGATAGTTAAAGTTTCATGTAAGCCAATTTATTTAAATATAAATGATTGCAGAAATCTGCCTATGTACACGGGGAATTAATTTAATAAGGACTAAATACTCCACTGTTTTTGCCAGCCTCCACAAAATACAATGAGAGAGTTTCTAAATCCTTCAGTAATTAAGATGTCAATAGGTAGATTAAAACTGATCCTAGATTTTGCCAAAATAAAAAAGAGAGAGCAATAGGCAAAATAACAATTGAATCGTAAAAATAAACCTTTTTGATGAAACCTGATGTCAGAGTTCATCTAGTGGATTTACAAACCCCTTCAGTTAATCCTCTTCAGAGGTTATAAGCAAGGTTTCTTCTTCACTATCATTCCAAGGTTGTACCTCGCCGGAAGCAAAGATTCCGTAAAAAAATGTTCGTTGATGCAAAGACCCCAGCAGTGGTGATGAAAACTGTTCTCCACATTGGCTCATTTGTCTAGAAAATTGCTTTTTTTAATAGTAGTCATTTCAATTCACATAATTTTCTTTTAAGTTTACTATTTATGAGCCATTGGGCCCATACGGGGCCACTTTAAACTAGTATTCGCAGCCTTCGTGGTTCAACCCCTGGGAGGGGTAGATTCCTAAATGTATCTACTAAAACGAAAATCAACAGTTGTGTTATTTTTAGAAAGCGATTTCTTGGAAACTGCTACTCAAAAAATAATAAATTAGGGTATTATTGGAAAGAGAATTAAACGAGCTTTAAATGGGCCACTTGACCTCCCTTCCAATTTAAGATTTTAAGGCTAACATCAACCCCTCCCAGGAGGTTGAACCACAAAGGCTGCAAATATTAATTTAAAGTGACCCCTCTTGAAAATAAAAATGACGTGTCTTTCCGATTTTCTATATTCAATATTATTTAGTGGAAGGGCGATGTTAATGGTGGAAAGTTTTCAAATTGACACTGGGTGTATTTATTTATTATTTACTTATTATTTATTTACATTTAATTGATTCAAAATTAAAAGTAATTTTTTGGTATAGTGTGGCGTCAGCTTCATGGTATTGTCCTCTAGTGCATTCTAATGGGACCAAACATAGTTTGGCTCTCCGACAAAGTCAGTAACTACCTCAGTAAGTGTCCTTCCCAAAAACATTCTGACGGTGAAACCACTAAGCTCGAAGGAAGTGAGTGAAATTTTGACAAAACATACCCTATCAAATTGCACTAGAGGGTGATACCAAGAGGGTAACACCACATATCTTGATCTCCTGATCAAGATATAACCGACACACTCATTCTTAGCTGGATTGAATTCCGGATATGCGACTTTTGATGTGCGAGTAACAAGAATGATGATATCTTTCTCGCTTCATTTAAATTCTTAAAAAAAAAATTCAAACAAAACGTTTACACTTAGTTTATATTTACAGTTATGTTTGTTTAATCTCCACTTGTACTTACAATTAGATAAATAATTTCTATTTTCATCATTTACCTGATCCGTAACTATATACTGGACAATGAGAGGTGAGATTACAGAGAAAATACTCGATATACCATTGGTGAGCGCCATGAGTACACCAGCATGATTCGGTGACAGATCCAAATGATTGACTTGGTAGCCGCAAAGGCCTCCCGCCGAAATACCTCCACTGAATATCAAAAGCATCACCGATAGAACTGCGTGCTGCTTAGGAATATAACCTACCATGGTTAAACTGATAGCAGGAAGAATAGTACCTAAAATGATATTAAGTTAATTGAGATTATACAGTTCTTATAGATATTTTAAGAAAATGGGGATACACATCTCCTAGACTAAATGTTAAGACCTATGTATTTGTATACAGTAGAAGTTACGGTACAACACACATAAGGGGATATTAAATGCTGCATTTCTATGTCTAACTTAGGTGAATTTACCTATATACATATTTTGGTCCCTTCTAAGAGAAACGTTCACTTATCAACTCCCCTCCATTCGGTAATGTACGCAGTACTTTAAACAGTACTGTATAATTGACTAAGCATGTTTACATACCTATACTGCTGAATATTTTTCTGGCAGATCCCCCTCGACAAGATTTCCCTGTTTATTAGCATGTCGCATATGAAGCTGAAGACAATTGAACAGATCCACATTGCCACGTAGGGAGCAGCAGAAAGGAGACTGTTCTGTAACATATATCGGCGTTTTATTTCAATCATCTATAGTACGTTTCATTTACGTAGGTACCTACTGATTTGATATCGTACTCCAAGACTTTGTCTAAGTAAGTGGGAGTTTCAGTGAGGAGCACGGAGCTACCCCAGTTGGCGCCGACAAAAGCCAGGGTGATGGCCCAGAAAGGTAACGATCTAAAAATCGGCAGCCACGGAGTGGAAGGAGCCTACAAAAATGTTGTCACCTATAAAAAATACTTTAAAAAGGAGATAAATACCCTTGCATCTACGTAGGCTAAACTAGACTCTATATAAATCCTTTCATTGGTGCTGATTCTCTTGTGGGTTCCGGGTCGATCCGCACCCAAGAATATCCAAAGAACCACCCATTTAAGTCCTAGGCCTCCGAATAAATAAAAAGAAAATGGCCAACCCACCCAGCTGGAACTGATAACACCCGCAGTGGACAGCGCTAAGATATTTCCGATAATTGCACCTGTAAAAGATCCAAATTCACAAAATACGAGTACCTTTAAAAGTGAATACAAAGCCTTACCTGAATAAGAAAAGGTTCCTAAGACCGATCTTTCAGTGGGTGGAGCCCAATGTCCTAATAAGTTGTGAACCAATGGGGGTATACACCCTTGAAAAAGTCCCTGGAAAACTCTGGATACTATAACTCCCACTGAGCCGAAATATTTAGCTAACGTTGGTATCAAAATGCAGAAGATGGAATTCATCACTGTGCAACAAACGAGAAGCCATTTTACACTTATTTTTTTACCCAATTGGGCTGCTGGTAACTGCAGGACTATGTAGCCCCAAAAAAATGCCGATAAAACCACGCTCTGATTATCCCAGTGATATGTCTAAAAATAACAATGGTTTAGAACAGTCTTCAAATCTGAAAAACTAAAAATAAGATTCTTTTTTAAGGGGTTAATACAAATTTGTATGCCTGTGTCATCGAGATCATGGTTGAATAATTCCACAATGGGATATGAATTTAAAAAAATAAAACCAACAATAATAAGATTATTCCAGTGTTCTACAATGATTCAAATTTCTTATACAAGGGTCAAATATAATAAAAAAAACTTTCTTCGATCTGGTCCCAAATCTCAATCAATGGCGGTTGGTGATATTTCAAGTTAGCCATATCTTGAAAACGACGCATGGGGACCCACTTCACTTTTTTAGGTGATGACTATACCTCTTACAGAAAAGATTTATAGTGAAAAAACCGTCAGCAAAGTTTGCGAAAAAATTTCAAAAAAAAACTGCAGAACACCCTGGGATCTCAGTAACGCTCTGTGGAATATTTGCAGTATATATTTTTTTCATAATCTAGAAACAAATATAAGGAGAGGTTTTTCGATTGGTTGTAATTTTTTTTTTCAAAAGATGGCCATTTTAATTTTGGGAAACAAAATGTTCCTATAAAATTAAAATTAAAATGACCATAACTTTTGGAAAAAAAAAATATTTTGTAACACATCGAAAAACCTTTCCTCATATTCGTTTCTAGATTATGAAAAAAAAATACTGCAAATTTTCCAGAGAACGTTACTGAGATCCCAGGGTGTTCTGCAGTTTTTTTTGAAAAAAATTTTTCTCACTTTGCTGACGGTTTTTTTACTATAAATCCTTTCTGTAAGAGGTGTATAGTCATCACCTAAAAAAGTGAAGTGGGTCCCATGCGTCGTTTTCAAGATTGGCTAACTGAAATATCACCAACCGCCACTGATCTCAGTAATATTAAAGATAAATAATTATATATAAAGATAATAATTAGGCACTATTAGTTAATTATAAAAGATTCTATTATAAATCCTTACTCGCAAAACTTTAGACTTGAAAAGAAATAATAGGCAAAATAGAAGACAACGTCTAAATTCAGATATATTAAACTTATAAAATATGTTTATAAATACTTGAGTCGTTTTTTAATTTTCAATTTAAAATGTGTCATGCCATGATCATTTAATGCCATTTTAATCATCCTAGTGCTCCTAGAAAATCTTAAACAATGGCTACAGCCATTTGGTCACAGCCACCTTATAATGAATTATAAAATGTAGAAATGATGTAATCCAGACCTTAGATCAGTGGCGGTCTATATTTCAGTTAGCCATATCTTAAAACACGCATGGGACCCACTTCACTTTTTAGGTGATGACTATACACCTCTTACAGGAAGGACTTATAGTGAAAAAACGTCAGCAAAGTTTGCGAAAAATTTTTAAAAAACACTGGAGCACTCCCTGGGTTCTAGTAACGTGTGGAATATTTGCAGTATATTTTTTCATAATCTAGAAACACAAAATAAGACGTTTTTCGATTTGTTACAAAATATTTTTGTTTCAAAAAGTTATGGCCATTTTAATTTTGGGAAACAAAATGTTCCTATAAAATTAAAATTAAATGGCATTAATCGAAAATGATTTTCATAGGTTCCCTATTAAGTATCTAATCGTTTTCAGCTACTAATTGAAATTTTCTTGGGTCACTTATATCTTAGGATTAATAGAGTGAAATTTTATTAAGCAGTCATGGCACACTTAAATTGTAAATTAAAAATTGATTAGAAACTACACTGCTAAAAAATTCATTTATTTCATATCATTGACCTCTTGAAGATTTTCAAAATGGCTAATATACAGGGTGTCTTTGCTTAGCACTTTGGAACCGGAACTTTTATCATTTAAAGATCAAAAGTTAACATTTGCTGAGAATTTAAGATGTTGAAAATTTGAAAAGCCCGTCCTAATCAACAAAGAAAAGAAGGGGATGCACCATGATCCTGTTTTCATCCGGTATAGCGCGCTAACGATGCTAACAGAGTGACCAATTAAAAAAAAACTTACCGATGACGTTAACTTACAGGTATATTCGGATTCGTTGATGTGCTATTATCATTCATAGCAACAATCGCCACAGAGAGAACAGATCTCATCGAGTAAGTGTATATCATGAGTAAAAAGTAGAGTACCGCTTGTACATGTCTGCAGGCAAACGTTGGCCCTGAAATTAAAAAATTGAAACACCCATCATATTTTCGCTTTTTTTTTCAAAGAAAGAAACATTTCCTTTATTTGATAGGTTATATTTATATTATTATATACCTACCGAACTAAATATTTAAACTACATATGTGTACTACAATTCAAACTATAAAGTACCACAATCTCACCTCGTTCAAGGCCGGTCTCTTGTCCTCCGTTAGCACAGCACAATTTGAGTACATCCATGGTAAACAAAAATAGTGAAGAACAAACGCACTTTTGACACCGCCCGCAGTGACGCAGCCTTTTCTTATCTAAGGTAGGCAAGTAACATTTTTGAGTCTTCGATAATACAGTCGATAAACGGAGTTGTCGCTGAATGCCAACTATGATTGCTCTCCGATGCCAGTACGACGAGATAAGTCGCTCATTTGTTGATAATGAGACGGTAACGGCCTACGCCGATCGTTTTGTTGTTTGAAATAGCCAGCGGTAGACAATAATGTTTGTTAATTTATGTACGAATAGGTAAATAAATAGTCAGATTATCGTCGATTCGTTGAATAAATAGGACACTAAATATACCGTGTGTCCCAGTTATAATTCCTGCCTCATAACTATTTCTTGAAATATTCGAAGTTTTCAACAACCATGTAATATTAAATGTTCTGGTCATTCGTACCATGTATACTTTTATTTCAATGAAAATCAAAAGTAAACCGGGTAAGATTTACATTTATTTAAGATGAACAGAACATCTAGTAAATATTCAAGAATTAAATTCTAATTTTCCTGATTTTGAAAAATATGATACCGAACATATAGGTTATTATTTCTAGTTTTTAGGTTAATAGCTCGCTGGACAAGCCAGTTGGTCGCTCAGTTTGACTGTAGCAGTCGTTTGAATTAGTCTACGCACCAGTGACGCATCGAAAAAATGTTAAGTGTTCAGATGGAGCAACGGGTTAATCTCAAGTTTCTTGTTAAACTGGGGAAAACTTTTATAGTTTATGTAATGTTAAAAATGTTAAAGATAAATGTTCATTCCCGTACGGGTGTACGGGAATGTTTATCCCCCACACAAGTTTTCGAATGGTTTAAAGTTTAAACGGTTTAAAGAGGGACGTGAAACGACTGAAGCGCCCCGAACGGCCTCAACGTCAAAAACGGACGAAAACGTTGAAAAAATTGGAGAATTAATCCACGAAGATCGTCGTCTAAGCATCCGAGGGTTTGCTAAATGAACAAGAATTGACACAGAATGTGTTCGCCAGATTTTGCATGAATCGTTCAACATGCGCAAAAATGGTGCCAACACTCCTCACTCCTGAACAAAAGGAAACAAGAATGAATATTTGCGCTCATTCTAAACAACGTTGACACTGATCCAGACTTGTTATACATGGTGACACTGAAGGGGACAAGATTGGAAAGTGTGGAAGCGATTAAAGCAAAGGAGACGAAGGTTCTGAACCAGCTGACAGAAGCGGACTTCCAGCACTGCTTTCAACAATGGAAAAGTCGCATGGAGTGGTGTAGAGATCGCCAATGGTAGTACATTGAAGGCGAAAAAGTTACTACTGTAATTGGTAACGAATAAAAAGTGTTATGACAGCAGTTCGGTTATTTAATAGCCACACATTATTTTGAATATATTTTTTGGGTTTTTATTCGCATATTGTATTTCACCAATATTTCTAATAATGAAACTAATAATCATCATAATTAGGAATCGCACATCACCACAATTTTTTTTTATTTGTTTTAGCCTCACATATAGACCACAATTACATTATACTTTACATATAATCTAACAGTATCTACTTCTGTTACAACTACCGGTTCCTTTCCCGACGCTACCTAACGGTAAGCCAATAAGCTCATGGAGCGGGAACAATAGTTCTCCTCTCGTCTTTATTTGCAATCAGAGGCGTCAGATCTGGATGTCGATCTTATGACATATGTATGAGCTGAGAATTAAATTATTATTCACGGTACATCATGTATAGTTTAGAATACAGGTAGTCAACAAAAAAAGACGTGATCTAACGATTTTTAAAACATTTTATTTAAATTACGTTAAATATGTACATAAATAACTCTTCGACATCTAATATTTACAAAATTTGTACAGATTCCATATCCGTCGATCGGTTTGGATATGTTACGATTCTTTTTAACCGAATTTTCGATTCTGTTTCACAGTCCTTACTTATTATATTCATTCGCCAAGCTCCGAAGCTAACTTCCTGAGTAGCCGTTCGGCAAAAAAGATCACCTAAAACTTATTCTTATTTTCATTCTCTTCTTTAGCGAGCTCCGGGGGATTTCCGAACGACTTCTTCATCATCTTCTACCTGATTCCACGGCTGTATCTCTCCTGACGCAAAAAAAATGTAGAACAGATCCGTTGCCGCATATACAGAAGCCGCCATTATAAATATAGTCCTCCATTGGGACTGGTCACCCTACAGAACAGATAAACTGTCAACGAAGACCTTTTGCAAATAAATGTAGCAAAGAACATTAAAACTTGATTCTAACCAATCACCTATCCGGTTAAATTCACTTAAAATAATCTCGTGGGAATGGAAGGATGTCGCTGTCTTTCTGTTACATAATCACAGTCTTAGATGCGAACACCGTATGTGATAAAATTAACTTTTCAGCACGCATTTACAGAGCCCATCCAAAATAGGGACCGAAACGATTTTACAGTTGTACAAATTAATGTTGGGGAGGACTGTATTGTCTATACTTAAGTATTTTCGTCGTTTGTATAAGACTTTCCGCGAAAAATATAAATACCTGATCTGTAACGATGTATTGAACGACGAGCGGTGATATAATGGAAAAAATGCTGGTAGAGCCATTGGATAAACCCATCAGGACGCCTGAGTGATTGGGCGATAAGTCCATATGATTTACCTGGAAGCCACAGAAGCCACCAGCAGTCAGTCCGCCGTTTAAAATGAGGAGAGTCACGGCGATTCCAGCTTTCTCTTTTGGAATGAATCCCACCAGAGTTAGGCTTAGAGCGGGACACAGACTTCCTACGGAAAACTTTTTTTACTCTTTATGCTCCCCTACTCTACTGAAGAATACGACTTGAATGTCTGTAATACGAGGGGAGTTTTTTATGTAATCTACCTAGGCCGTGAAAGAAATGGCAAATCGCAAAGTAGTGTCAACTTTTTCAATTACAATTAATATAATAAATATTAATAACAAAAAATATTTCTGACCAATTAGAGTTGATATTTGATATCGATTTTTTTTTTGTAATTTTGATGCAGCTAAGTAGTAAAATATGAGCGAACAAAACTCAAACAGAAGCGTTTTAATTAAAATCTATGATTAAAGCGGAAAATAGCCCTGAAAAATTGTCCATGAACTTGAGGTATATGATGAGAATGCTCCATCACTACATCAAGTAAAATTCTGGTCTAAACAATTTTGTTGGGGTCGGGAATTCTTTGAAGATGACCTAAAATCTGGTAGACCTCTTGACGCAAGAACAGAGGAAACAATAAACAAAATTGAAGCGCTGTTAGTGAAAGATCGAAGAATTCATCTTACATTTTTATGCTCTTTATAGAACATCCAAAAAAAAAAACGTCATCAAAGTTGGCCGAGAAAAAAAAGACGTACTTCTATCCTTAATCGAATATATAATCTTATTTACTTGTCAAGACTGTCACATCATATGACAGCCATTGCTTATTTTACAAATTGTAACACACTTGTCAAAAGTTTGACATAACCGAAAAGCTTTGACATGACCGCTATTTCCATATCTCTCCTTCATAGTCAGAGTTGATGACGTTTTCTTTGGATGTCTATATTTTCTTTCATGGGTAGGTAGCTTGCTCACCTCGTACATATATACGACAGCAGTTATCAAATTATTGTTTTGTTGATATGACAACTAACCATGATATTTGTATTTATTTGTTGCAAACATTTACCTGTTCTTTATTATTATCACTGTAATTTGTCGTAAATATTTATTTATATAAAATGTTAATTACGAGTATATCCTTAGAAAATGAAGCCCTAATACAATTTCAAACAGTGCTTGCTAATATCTACATATTTTTTTTTATTAAACAATTAAAATGTAAATTTTTAATATAATTCGAGTTTGGCTCTCAAAACATCAGTCCTGATAGTCCTTTCAATCCTGATGACTGGAGATCGTTTAAGTTTGGATAAAAATTCTGCAGGTTATTTTTGTGTACAATCATACTTATTATAAGTCATTAGGTGCCTCTTGATATTTACCGATGCTGTTGAATATTTTCCTGGCGGCACCCCTCGAAAGTATGTCCCTGTTGATCAGCATGTCACAAATTGGACCGAAACTAAGGGTTCCCACCACATTAGCAAGTACGGTGCTGCAGACAGGAGGCTGTTCTACAATTCAACATATTTTCATCAATTATTCGTTAAGGGTCACACAAAGTATCAGTTTAACCCTCAGTGAAATCGTAATAGTTGGAACTGATCGGTTGGAAATGGTATAGCCGTATGCTCACGCATTAAGGAATCTGTTTTTCAATACCTTCTGTTTAGTCTATTCCTACATTGCTGGTGCTGTCAAGTGTAAATAACGGACGAAGAGGAATTGATATTGTAAGTTGTGTTAGCTGTCGCCATTCAAAATAAATAACTGAAGAAAATGAGAGTATGGATGAAAAAATGGCTACAAACAAGAAACAGCTTCCACATTCCGACACTCTCGAATTTTACCTTCGCTCAGTTGACCGAACAGACAAATCGAATTTGCTTCAATTCTTCAGCCGGACTGATCAGTTAGAACTGAACGATAAAACCACCACGCCATACCATCCGTTTGTCAAACTATTTAGTGAGATCTGAAGGCCAAACTGATAATCTTTGTGGTCCCTTAAATACACCGCCATCGATCTATTTACCGACTTAATGTCGTACTCCAGGATCTTATTGAGATATGTGGGCGTCTGAGTCAGCAGCACGGAGCTACCCCAGTTGGCTCCCAAGAAGGCGAAAGTCACTGCCCAGAAGGGCAAGGAGGTGAGTATGGCCCTCCACGGCGTGCGGCGAACCTGAAATAAAGCGGTGGATAAGTGAGGCGTCCCTCAAGGATCCGTTCGGAGGTTACCCTGTGTTCCTCGTGGCCTAGACTAGTTTCTATGTACAATCTTTCGTGGGGCGTTATGTTTTTATGGCAACTAGGACGGTCGGCGCCTAGGAGCATCCAGAGGAACACCCATTTTAAACCCAGAGCCCCGAATAAGTAGAAAGACACCGGCCAACCGGCCCAAGAGGAGCATATGTAGCCGGTCACTGGTAGGGAAACTATATTTCCAACAACTGAGCCTGTGAAAATTAAAAGATTTTTTATGGAAATTATTGACTATACTGATTTTTTGACCATTTCGAAAATTTGTGTGTACCAGGAATATCCCTCAGGAGTTAAATAAACTTTTTATTTATCTTTATTTATTCTTTATGTACCTGCTATCCCATGGCCAAGCCGATCTATAGTTACAGTTAGAAGGATGTTGGGCTTACAAGTGTTCACTAACGTACGTGCCCATGTCTTTGAAGATTTTATCGAACCCGCGAATGGTTTTTTTTTATCACCAAAATTATTACTTATTTGTTACTTCTGAGTAATTGTCGTTACATTTGTTCCTACTTTAATATACAGTTGAAAGATTCGAGTGGAAGAGAACAAGCCACGCCTTGACTGGTGTGAAAGGTGCAGTTTAAATTGACCAACAATACAAGACAGACACCTAAACAATACAAGACAAAACCTAAGCATTTAGGGAAGGAGGTATGGCACTCATATCAAGGGTATCCACTACGTCGATAGGATTGCAATCACATCGAAACAGTGGACACCATTTATGGATTAAATTGAATCTACAATAAACAGTTAATGTAGGTTCATTAAATTTGGCACATACGTGCGTAAGAGAAACGTCCCTATCACCGACCTCTCGTTAGGCGGCGCCCAAAGCCCAAGAGGGTGTGCAACAACGGCGAAATGCACCCTCTGCGACAACCCCTGGAAGAATCTGCACACCATGACCCCGGTAGCTCCGAAATATTTAGCCGTTATGGGTATCGATACGCACGCTATGGAATCCACGGTTACGCAGCACACCAGAAGCCACTTTGGTCCGAATTTCTTGCCCAGTTGAGCAGCGGGCAGCTTGCAGTATCACATAACCCCAAAAGAACGCCGAGAGCACTACGCTCTGATTGTCCCAGCTGTACGTCTACAAAGAATATGCGGTGAAGTCGTACAGTTTGGAATATGCTCTTCTGGGAAGGTTTTTTTTTTTAAATCAACATAACAACCCTCAGGTTTTTTAACAAATGAAGGAACTCAACAGAAAATATTTGGCTTTAAACTCATCGTATTCAAGTTATCTAAGTTAAACAAATGCTAGAATATTTATTAAATAAAGCGAATGGGTTGTTACTCAGAAATGCATGGAGGTTCATTTAGAGAGTCTACTATATGACTTATTCTCTTACAATTTATTATTTTTATATTATTTATTTGTTATTTTTATAGTTATTGTTTTCGTTCTTTATTTTTTATGATCTTGAAATAGTAATATAAAGATTATATGCAGTTACATTTACGGAGTAAAATGGACGTTTGTATCATTTGTCTGCATATATGTTTTTTTCTTTATTTTGTAACTATTTAAGATAGCTTAAAGAACCTAATCTAAAATGACAGAGAACCTTCGGAGTACACCGGAGGTGTGTTATCAGATGACATTAACCAGCTTATCCGAAAAACTTTAGTTTCTAACGATTTCCAATACGCCCTTGAAAAAATTATGCGAAACTTTAGTCTTAAACCATATAAAAAAACTTTTTTGCAGTGTAGCAATGGTAGCTTTGCCCTTGGCTGCAGTAGACTTCTGTTAGATGTTTCTTTTATGGTTATAACCTCGGGCATGATCGTAGGTCGTTGTCTTGAGCGCTTTGCGAGCAGAGCTATTTTGGGTGTACTGTACAAGCTTATAAACCAATGTAATCGTTGATCTTCGAAGTAAAAATACATAGTGTGTTTATTGGAGAGTTCCTAGGAACTTTGAGAAAGACAAGAATACACACACCGGCAAAATCAGGGAACGCTCAAAATTTACCCTAAATTTAACCTTAATTTATCGGTCTGTAATTCTCAACCGGATATTGATCTTTTTTTTTTAAATATTGTGGCAAATATTCGATTGCCGTTAACCAATGCGGATTTAAACATTTGATCCTAATGTCAACGCAAGTTGAAAAGAAAATAAATGGTTTAACCTAAGTTTTTGAGACAATCTGTCAGAGAGAACGATCTTTCAAACAAATCATTTCATAATGCCAATTATACGATTGATTCACCTGGATATCCCAGTTGTAAGCGATGTTACAGGGCCTTACAGTTAAAAGTAGTGCATTGGACTTTTTATCCTTTTCATGTTTTCCAATGTCGTGACCATGTTACTTTCGAAGGCATTCCTTCACACTCGAACCAGGCTGGACGTCCAATTTGTGCTTTATCCGCATAAATTGACTACTTGTTGGTTACCATCTGGCCAAATGAAAACATTTGTTCACTACATTAACAAACGATAACGATTCAAAACACAAGTGCGATTTAGAGAACAAGTCGGCCTTGACGCGCCCTGTGATTGGTGCAGTCATAAGTTGTCCAACAATACAAGACTGACACCTATCAACAACTACGAAGATAAAACCTAAGATTCAGGGAAGGAGCTGCTGCTGCTCGGGATTTTGAACAAGGGATTATGGACTTAATCGTCGACCTAAGATATCCCAGACATGTTCGATCGATTAAGGTCTGTGGAACATTCCCTTTATGGCCCTTAATCCCTGATTCCCGGTATTTAAACAGTTAATGTAGGTTCATTTAAAATTCTGACATATACACTGCGTAGGACGGGCAACGTCCGTGCATCAGCAAAAAGTCTTCTCGATTTGAGGGGCGAATGCGTACGACATATTGTTACAGAATATCTTGGGTGTAGCCATTAACAATAACCAACTCTGTTCGGCCCCTGAGACATATAGCACCCCAGACCAACGGAATCTGCCCACCGAAGGAAACAGTAGGAGTAAAATTAAACTGTTCATCCGTTCTCCTGGCGGCGATATAATCTTTGCCCGCCATCGATGGAGTTAACGGAAAAGCGGCTCTCACCTGTACAAAGAACGTTGGCTCACTGGTTATTTTCCCAATTTTCAGCTCCCTAGCGTAGTGTAGTCCCCAAACAATGGCGTCGCTGATGCTGTGGAGCTTGTCCTAGCTATACGTCTACAAACCAACTATGCAGGACGTCTGATAATGGTCCGAATACTTGCTCTTCTTCCAGGAACTTCTTCCATCTGTTTCTTAATTGCGTATGATCAACGCCTGTTTCGTAATATTTCTAACACTACAAATCTGTCAACTCTAGCCGAAAATGGTTGTCCGCTTTCAACTCTCCTCTTATACTCAAGTTATCTCCAAGCCTTAGAACAAATGGTAGATTTTGATTTTCTAAACATCAGCAACATAAGAGTAAGATTGCCTCAGCAATGCACGGTACGGCCCTCGCCAATCAGTAGGATTCAGTATCACCCATGACTTGATTCTCTTACAATCCAATACTTTTATATGTATTTTTGCTTATTTTTATATATATCGATGTCGTTCTTTATGTTCATTATGATCAATGGAATGGATTAGTAATAGAAACGAAAATTAATGGAGTTCCATCGACCCCGTAGCAACCATAAAAATGCCAATGCACATTTTTACAAAACCTGTAACATCCTTTGTCTGAATATAGTGTTTTTTCTTTTTATTTTGTCTATTTAAGATAGCTTAAAGAACCTAATCTAAAATGACAGAGAACCTTCAGAGTACGAGTGTGTTATCAGATGACATTAACCAGCTTATCGCGAAAAACTTTAATTGTTTTGGAGATTAATCCAACGATTTCCAATACGCCCTTGAAAAATTATGCGAAACTATATCTTAAGTATTAGTAAAAAAAATGCAAAATAAAATTGAAATGGCTAACTTTGAAAAAAAAAATTTTTGCAGCAGACAAAACCTCTGTTATGTGTTTCTGATTATGAAAAGAAATATCTCGGGCAATATCGTAGAGTCGTTGTCTGCGCGCAGAGTGCTCCAGTGCTATTCTGAGTATTTTTTCGCAAACTTTGATGGAACCAATGTATTCTCTATAAGTCCTTTCGAAGATAGAAAATACATAGTGTGTTTATTGGAAGTTCCTAGGAACTTTTGAGAAAGACAAGAAATATCACACACCGCCAAAGTCAGAGGGAACAGACAAATTTGACAGAAAAGTTTAACCTTAAATTTGCTCTATGAACCATCATACCGGATTTTGATTCGTTCACTGTACGGAGTGTTCAAAGATCTAAGGAACGCATTATTATTGCAGCCGTCATACGTCTTCCCATGCTCATGATGACATTATCAGTCAACTCTTGAGGCAGAGTATCAACCAGATCTAAAAAAATGATCAAAAGCTGCTGTTGAGGGTTCGGGATTTTGAACATACGGGATTTCTGGAACTTAATCGCCTACCTAACTTTTCCCAGTGTGTTTAGCTACAAGAGAATAATTTTCTCAGAATTTACCGTTACATCAGAATTGTCAGACGTGCTGTTGTCGTTCATGGCTACAATGGCCACGGAGAGTACAGATCTCATGCAGTAGGTGTACGTCATGAGGAGGAAGTACAAGATCATCTGTACATGTCTGCAGCCGAATGTTGGACCTGAAAGCAAAACAACATTTCACGCTAAGAAAGAGATAAAGATCGATCTGGGAAGGTGCTTCAATGCCTTCAATAGAACAATAACGTTTTCCTATCGTTTTAAAGGAAGGTTTCAGTAATTGAATGGATAATACCAATCGACATCGTTAAGATTTCTTAAGTGCCCTCTTCAAAACAATTCATATCTATAATTGCGTTAATGAAATAGGTAAGTTTATATTATCTCGTATTTATTGTTCGAGAATTTCGAGGGCAATTTAATAAAATCGTTTTATATTATTATCAAAGTTTGATTCGACTGTTGTTGAGGAATTATGAGTGATGACGTAAAGCGGAAATGAAGTAATTATGTTGTTATGTTTTACTTACTATACGTACACATACACTCAACATCCACATATCCGAACTCCAAATTTCCGAACTCACGATATTTCCGAACTTTTTCTCACGATATTTCCGAACTTGTACTTCCACACAACCGAACTTGTCGCTGATTGGTTGACGACAAAAAACCGCGAAATTTGAAATGAGAAAAAATGTAAACACAATAATGCAATTGTTATCAAACATTTCGATTGACACAGAATTCAGCAAAGAGGAAATCGCCCTCCCTCAGCAGCACACCTGAGACAGGTTCTACAAGAGTTCTTCTTTGTACAAACCAGTGGAAAACACTTATTTCTAATGGTGTATCGTAAGTACCGGTGCACTTTTTGTGTCAAACCGTCCGCTCAATTTTCGTCTTTTTTTCAACTTCCGACAAGTTAATTTCTTTTTTTCCCAAGAATTTCTGCCACTGACGATTTACAAATATTGTATATCTTACATAGATCAACATTTTTAACACCATTTTTCGCGTGATTTATCAGATCCAGTTTTTGCTCCAAGGTTAGCCTCTTAGCAAGCTCTTTTCTCTGCAAATAAACAGTAAAATAATGTTTGTTTTGTATCACGGTTTTCTTAAAAATACATATTTTCTCATCATTTTTCATTTCAGTTTTAAATTATTATAGGTTACGTCAACAAAATCTTCAATAAAACAAACCTTTACTATGAATTACAAAATAATTACCTACATCACTCTCTCCTTTGCACCTGACATTTTTTTTGTTCAAAAAAACGTTCTTTTATTAACATGTACACATGTATGTATGTATTACATTTGCATAAAAACCTCGAAAAACAAAGAAAAGTACTAGAATGAGCCAGAAAAAACCTTTTGCGCATGCGCCAGCAGTTCGGTTATCCCGAGGTGACGAGAGTTCGGAAATGTGGAAGTTTGCGGAACGGAAAAGTTCGGACATGTGGATGTTGAGTGTACGAGTATGTGAAATACCTAGATTTTATTGGCAGCTTTATTCCGATGGTGGTTAATTTTTGACTCTCAAAATATCAGTATATTTTGATTTTTGAATTTGTCTGCCTCCAACGAGTATTATGCGCATAATTTAAGTGTTATGTTATGTTATAACTTAAATATGAGTACATATTGTTTAAAACAAAATACACTCGTTTCTTTAAAGGAATGATCAGTCCTTTGTGTGGAAAGTTCAAATTTCACGCATAAAGTTTTAATTAACATAAACAAATGAGTCCTGTATGTGTACGCTAGATGTAGATGTTTATCAGTAACAGTCGATAGTTAACATTTTAGACTTAGACCAAACAAGCAATGTTATACGAGATGTGTAAATTAATTAATGAGACTGTGTTTTTTTTTTATTCAAATAGAATTACAATTCAGTATTGTTTCCTTCCAAATAACTTGGGAAGCTACACAGCGCTGTAGATGGTTCTACAATTCCTCATAGCAGTGCCGGAACTCATACATATATTGGAATAGCTTTCAGCTGGTCGGTTACAGCCATTTGAATGTTTTCTATTCTGTTTGTACCTGGAGGCACAAACTCTTTGTGGACAATTCCCTGGCTATCAAAAAAGCAAATTAGCATGCATTTGGTGAGCCATTAGCATGAGTGGCAAATAGTGAGCCATTCCATGCTTTGGCGCTTGCTTTCCGGGTCGTACTCAAACATCCAAATCTCATCACCAGTAATGACACGTTCCATAAAATGAGGATCATTTTCAATCGATTCCAAAAAGTCAAAACACCTTTCTCTCCTGATGTATTTTTTGTTCTTGCGAAAGGTTTTTTGGAACCATTTTCGCGCAGATTTTTCTCATCCCCAAATCGTTAGTCAAAATCTGATGGACAATGGGGTAATTCAAATTTAACTCTTCCCCGATCATTCTTGTCGTCAACCGACCATCTGAACGCACAAGATCCCGTATTCTCTCGACATTTTCATCGGTTCTTGAAGATGAAGGCCTTCCGCTGCGTGGTTCATCTTCAATCGGCACTCTTCCTTCTGAGAATGCCTTAAATCACCGAAAAAACCTGGGATCTTGCAAAAAAACCTTCTCCGTAGGCGTGTTGAAGTTTTCCAAAAGTATCCGTTGCGCTGTGTCCAAGTCTGAGGCAAAACCTGATACCGTTGCACAAAATGAATGTCACTAATTTTTAAAACGCACTAGAAAGAACCGGTTTACGAAAACAGTCACAAAGATCAAACAAATGACTAACAAGTTAACACTTGTACTGAAGGTGTATTACATGTTAATCTACCGCCCTTTCAGTCCCGTCTCCGCAGTGTTGCTAGATCGGGCGTTGCGTTGTCAGTCTCATTACTTAATTTACACTTCTCGTATTTTTAAAACACGCAATTTGTACTCGTGATTTGTACAAGGCGTTTAAATAACGTGCCAACTACCACAATAATAATTATTAAGGATAATTGTGTGGTATTATTACTTGAATTACATAGGCCGACAAATTGTACACCCAAGAACTAGACTATAGGTACTATTCTAAAGGTGTTTGGTGCGCTGAATCCGAATCCGACCAAATACAGGGGTTTGTCCGTAAGGTAATTTCAGTGAGCTTTGAAAAATGGTTTTTATTGGTTATATGTGTACAAATCTTTAGAAACTTTCAAAATACATTCCTCCTGCGTCCACACATCGGTTCCAGCGGGTCTTCCACGCATCAAAAGCCGCACGGTAATAGTTTTCCGGAATCGCCTTTAAAGCGTCGGTGCAAGCCTTCTGAATGTTTTTCACCGACCCAAAATGCTGTCCTTTCTTTGGGGTTTTGAGGCGTGGAAACAGAAAAAAGTCTGGGGGGGGGGGGCACATCGGGGCTGTAGGGAGGCTGGGGAACAACGGTGATGCCTGCCTTGAGGTAAGAGGACACGAGGAAGCAGGTGTGCGAATGCGCATTGTCGTCGTGAAGCTTCCAGGATTTTGAGATGTCTGGACGGACGCGATTCACCCTGCGTTTCAGCCGCTTCAGCACCTCGACGTAAAACTTTCCGGTTACGGTTGTCCCCTGCAGAACGAACTTATGATGGACCAATCCTCGGCAATCAAAAAAGACAATCAGCATTGTCTTGGTCTTTGATCTGGACATCCTGGCCTTCTTGGGGCGAGGGGAGTTCGACGTGTGCCATTCCGCACTTTGCCTCTTCGTCTCCGGATCGTATTCAAAGACCCAACTTTCGTCCCCGGTAATGAGGTCATCAAGGAAAGCGGGGTTGTCTTCGCAGGTGTCCAAAAGTTCTTGAAAGGTTTCGGCGCGCCTCGCTTTTTGATCGTCCGTTAGCACTTTTGGCACGAGCTTCGCGCACACCTTCCTCATTCCTAAAGACTCCGACACAATTTCGTGAACAATGGTTTTCGTAATGTCTAATGTTTCGGAAATTAAACGGACACTTAGACGACGGTCAGTGTTCAACAAGTCACGCACACGTTTCACATTGTCGTCGGGACAGGAGGTTGATGGCCGTCCAGCGCGGTTCTCGTCGTTGACATCTTTCCCGACCTTCTGCGAAGGCCTTGTGCCACCGGAAAATTTGCCTGTCCGAAAGACAATCGACGCCGAAAGCCTTCTTCAACATTGGAATGGTTTCCGCAGCACTCTTCTCCAGTTTCACACAAAACTTGATCGCCATCCGTTGCTCAAGCGAACGTTACATTTTTTCTTGCACCGGGTCACTGTAACGACTCTCAAAGAACGAGTGATGCGACCGCTACAACGACCGGTAGCCAACTGACGCTTATTGGATCTTGTTGCCAGATCCCCCCACCACAATCCCAGCACGTAAAGCGCGGACTGGCGCGTACAGTGTCGGGAAAAAAATCACTGACATTACTTTCCGGACAAACCCTGTATATTTTCCTTCACGTCTGATTTTCAAGTAATCCTAATCTGAAACTGCAAAAAACGCGAATTAACCATAGTTCTTTGAAACACAACTTCAAATGCATTTTTCGTTTAATGGTACCCTTTATGTATTTCAGATTTACGATATTATTTATCAAATAAACAATATAATTTGTTTGCTATATGAAAATTAATATTAATTTTTTCAAGAGTTTTCTTTGCAGTACTCTTTTCCCACACTATTAAAATAAAATTTGAGGAGTATGTACCTATGTATACGTGACAACGAAAAACTGTGTTAAAACTTGAAATCGGTTGTGAATCAACCGTTTTAATATATATTACATACATATTTCCGTTATATTACATATATATATCTCACAATGAGGCATTTTAACTGCAAACACGTCCTGATTATACATAATTGTATTATAATAATACTACATCAGCATGCAATGACTCACAATCATAGTTGTACCATATCTTCGTAAGGAATGTTTAATTTTCATTTAGGAAAGATACAAAAATTGTTTTAACTGCCACTACATAATTGTCGATTTATGCAACTATTTGCAACTGTTAATTAAAAAGACAAGGAAATTATTAACCTACTTGTACACATCCCTAGAAAAATGGTGGACATATGTAATTGTGACAGCTGCTTAGGGAATCACTGCTTCCCACGAACAGTCTTGCCACATTCATTTAGATTAAATCTCAGAAAATAATAAGACACCGGGACGGAAAGCACCACGAGGCTTATGCATATAAATGGAATACAAGAAAATAACTAACAGCTTTCCACACGTTTTCCATATTTTGTAATGAAATTATATCATACTATTCAACGTATTGCATACAGCGGAGGTTTTAAAGCAGCACCAACTGACACGGGACTACAGTAATCAAATCAAATTGAGTTTCTTTTTTTTTACAAGCATGTATGTATTCGTTTTAATTGGATGTGTATTTCTGTATTTTATTTTAATTGCGTTTCTAATCTTAATTTTTTTGTATTCACTTTCTTAAAAAAATGATTGTTAATGAAATAGTTCAAAAATCAAAATTACAAAAAATCCCATTCGATGCCGACTTTATGGCTATCAATTAACCAGTTGATTTGTCTGGTTTTTAGGGTTAATTGTTGTTTTTTTTGCTTTTATGTAAGTTTGTCGTCTAAATGAAGTCCAAGGTACTTGACTTGGATTTTACTGGTATTGCAGCGTTGTTGAATATAACTTGCGGGCAAATTCTACGTCTTGTGGTAAAGTAATTTGAACAGATTTATCGCTATTGACTTTGACACGCCAGTTATTAAATCACTCTTCCAAGATGTTTAGATGTATATGCAGATTTGTAGATGCTGTTTGTGGATCTTTATTGGCTGACAAGGTAGACTTGACTAGGGAAGTTTTGTTTTATTTTATACTGGAGACCTTCGTGCCAGACTTTATCAAATACCTGGCTGCACGTCTAAAAGAAGACAGAGCCACACATTCTTTTTTCATTCATTCTCTATGGCATTGTTGAATGGTGGAGAGGTTTTCTCTAAATCCAAATTGATGGACTAGGATAAGATTTTCGATAGGAACCAGTTGCTTTAATCAGCGGTTTTTCGAATATTTTGGAAGATTTATAGGATGATAAGATGTACTTACTGTTAGGGGCTTACCGGGTTTAGGGATCATACCTATGATACCAAATTTCCACTGTATGCAGAGTAGTAGCATACGATTATATATTGCTGTTAATAGGACCAGAGCCTTCCTAGGAAGCTGTTTCAAGATTTTACCTACTATGAGGTCGTAACGAGAAGGATTTTATTGGTAAATCCAGTTGGAAAGGACTATCAAGATAATTTTTTATTTCTGTATCTGTTACGTCGTCTTGTAGTGGTGATGGAGGGCTGAAGACATTCGACAGGTGTTCTGCGAAGGCTTTAGCTTTTTCGTGATCTGACCGGACCCAGTTACCATCTATTGTTCTTGTGGGGGTACTGCCAATGTTGGTCTTTCGAACCGTTTTGTAGCTTTCCAGATTGAATGGTCATCTGGAGATAGATTTGTTAATGTAATGTTGGAAGGTTGTTGTTGACTGTTCTAAAGCTCTGCGAAGTCTGTGGGTTAGGTTGTTTAGGCGTGTTTTATCTTGAAAATTCCTTTGCATTTATTACGGGCTCTTCTCTTTTCCATAACGAGTTCCTCAATATGCTGTGGTGTTATATTTTTCAGTTTTAGTATTATTTACATCTGGTGTAAAGTGACCAGATTTTGATATTGCCAAAGACGGACATGTTCACATGTTCACAAGCTGCGACATTTTAATAAAAAAAATTTCAATGACGGACAGTTTGACGGACTGCTCTTGAAGATGGAAAAGCTTTCTGAATGACGGACTGTCCGTCCTAATGACGGACGTCTGGTCACTTTAATCTGGTGTTGCTTGCCATGCTGCGTTTTGCAATAGTGTTATTAAGTACTGGACTGCTTCATCGATATCACTTTGATCTTTTAATTTTAAATCTAATTTTATCGAATTATTAATTATTTCTTGAAATTTACTCCAGTCTATTGGTACATAGTATTGGAGGAGGCTCTTGCAAAGTAACATTGGTGCTTAAGGTTATCACAATGGCACTGTGATTGGAAAACAGATGTTAGATTCAATTTTACTGTAGATGTCTGCCATGCCTTTAGTTATGGCAAAGTCTAAGTCTAAGTCAATCATGTATTTTATTATTGTCTGCTGGCCAATAAGTTGGCTCTCCAGTTGAAAGATTGTTGATATTGTTGTGTTGTATTATTTGGAAGAGGTTGCGTCCTTGGTGTTGTAAGTCTTGATCCCCACGAGATGTTCTTTGCGTTCCAGTCTCCTGCGACTAAATAGTGTGGTCCGTATAACGCTCCCTTTTTTTAGTGACGGATTGCCAAGGATGCTTATTACCATTTTCTTTTAAGGTTTCTGGTATTAAATCGTCATCACTAAAAGATGCATAATCAGTGGGTGTGTTTTCAGTTGTGAATGACATATTGATAAATGGAGGGTTGTTTATCTGTTGTTGATTTATCGGCACATAGCAGTTAATATTTTGTTACTACACATAGCAGTTACTATCATTTGTATTGGTTACAATTGTGGATTTATCATTGGCTGTGCTAGTTGATTAGGATACATTTGCAACATCTGAGAGGTTGGTATTGTATTCAAACGTTGTAAAGAAAACTGATGATACGTACCGCTAGCTCCTGTATCATTTCCAGCCGGCAGTGCGTTCATATTCATGAGGTGTTTTGAGGATTAAAACTATCATTACTTTATCAGTCAACTATCCGCTATTTTTGCTGTCGTGCGTGACTTATACTCGATATCGGAACATATCAACACAACCTTACTCGACGGAAGTGAAGCAACAATTCACTCAAAAGAAATGCGAATTTATTATTTAAAATTACGGACAATCGGTGCATATACAGAGGAAAACAATGATGTCATCAAAGCGCCAACGACTACTGTGGATATGAAAAACATTACTGATGATATGAATTCTCATTGCGCTTAAAACTAATTATATTTTTTTATATCCCAATAACATACGTGTATTGTTCAGGTCACACCAGGTTCTTTTACTTACACTTTTACGTAGCGGAGTTACGGATTAAAACGCTTTTAGACATCGATTTGCAGTTTGGAACACTTATGTATAATGACAAGATCTGGAGCTGATTAGATTTTGAACTTAATCCGTGGAGGGGTTGGGGATTAATAGGTACATTTGTTTGTTTGGTAATTCACAAACACCAAGATATTTAGTTGACCCTACTCCTTGATATATGAGTAATTGTTTGCAAGTGTGGAAGGAATGGGATGTTGCCAAAAACTACAAGAAAGTTACATTGAAAATATGTAACGTGTATTGAACATATATAATTGAACGTACGTGTTATACTATGGCGAAGCCATTAAGTTTAGAACAATTTGATATCGCTTTTTGTAAAAATTTTGACAAACAACGCTCGCACACTTAGTTTTTTTTTTAATTTCTCAATAATATCCGGATTCGGAATTCGGAAAAACGTCAATTTCTGGGGAAGAAGGGAAAACTTCTGAAATATTATGACTTGTAAAGTTGTATCCAGGCTATATGAGATGTTAATCAAATATACCATAATGTTTAATAATATCATAAATAAATAACAAAATTTTAACCATTATTTCAACAAAAATAATGTGTAAGATTAGATAGACAAAACAGAAAAAAAAATTATTAGGTTAAAATATAAGTTAAAAATTAGATATTAAATAAGTATTAAGTAATCGATTAAGTGCTTGTTATTCAAAATTCTGGCATTTGATTAACGCCTTAGATAGCTTGGAACGATAACTTTAAGTGTAATGTCAGATGTCTTGAAAAATTTCCTTTTCGAAACACTACTTTTTTTATACTTCTGCACACATGAGTCCTCCTCTTTCCTAATCCATTGAAAAAAAATTGTGTTGTCGTTTAAAAAAATCTGGCAGTTGTTAACATTGTCGGACCTATCAGAATGTCTACTCTCATCTAATCACCATAGAGAGCCATACCTCTTAGGTAAGGAACAACATTGTAAATCTCCTGGTCAGGATATAAGCATGGTTTTTTTCGTCATTTGTCATTAGATATGGCACACTGATGAGATCTAATAAAACCGAAATCCGGATCTGTGACTTGAAATGACGAATGAGTGATGAGCGAGAAGTTATTTAAAAAAAAATGTCTGATAACATCGTAGCTCGAAAACAAAGGACAAGGGCGTACCCAGGGGGGGAGGCGATGGGGGCGATCGCCCCCTCAAAGGGTCAAGTAAAAACTAAAATACTCGGGAGATTGCGGTTGCCGTTGCCTCTACTAACCTTTTTTTTTTTGGCTTTTTTGTTTAATCTGCATTGGGCGCCCCCCCCCCCCCCCCAAACATAAATACTGGCTACGCCCTTGACAAAGGGCGATCTGGAAATAACTTTTATTGACCATTAATGTGTCTTTTCTGTAAAATTTTCCCAAAAACAGATATCAGGACTATTCTAAATTTTATTAAAGTAAACGTAGGTGTGTATGCGTACAGGGTTTTATGAGTTTATTCTTTGAGATAGAAAAAAAAGTAGTACAAAAGACGATCGCAAAATAAAAAAAGGCTAATTTATGTTATTTTTTAAATGAAACTGTAAACTGAAATGGTACTGAAATATGACGATATATACGGTTATATATCGTCATATTTTTTTAACTGAATTCTTACATCCCAAAAATACATAAAATGTTTGGACCAGCCATTTTGAGTTATTTCACTTTAAAAAAATTCCGTCGAGTTAGCTGTGGGTGGCGATTCGACATAAGAATGTGACGTTTTATCACATTGGCCGTGGATCACTATGCAAAACAAAACAAGTTAATTATACTTTGACATTATATTAAAAATAGATAAAAAAGGTACCGAAGGTTTAGGGTTAATACATTAAATAAAAGTGATTGTTTCCATAGTGATCCATAGTCAGTGCGATAAAACGTCATATTTGTAGGTATTTGAACTCGTCAGGCACGACTAACTAGATCGAATTATTTAAAATGAAATAACTTAAAATAGGACTGCCAGATTTTTTAAAATAAAAATCGGGAGGACAACTTATCTCTCCTAAAATGGCGCCGCAGACGAAAAGTTTGAAAATGTTCAAGGTCACGCGTTCTCCTGGCACTTCAGAATTTCAATGAAAAATCCATTTATACAAAAAATATAGACTTTCACTAGAATAAGTTTTGCATTTTATTTATTTTTACACAATTTTTAAGGCAATTTCTTTATGAATAAGAAATTGAGGATTGGTTATTTGCCGCCTCTCTCAGTTTGATACCTATCTGAATAATTTGGATATATAAATTCGGAAATTCGGAAGTGTTCGGGAGCTTTAAATGGAAATCGGGAGTATTTTGGCTTAGTTTAAAAAGCGGGAGGGACAGTAAGAAATCGGGAGGCTCCCGCCCAAATCGGGAGGTCTGGCAGCCCTACTTAAAAATGGCTGGTCCTAATATAGTCATGTCATTCTTTTTTTAATTTTGCAATTTAACTTTTTAAAGGGGTGGCAAATTATAGGAAAAACGCATGTACACAAAAAAAATAGTGTTATATATATAACACTAATAACTAACTAACTAACATATAATAATTCAACGGCTTTAAAACTATATAAAAAAAAATGTAGTTTGATTTATCTTACCCTTGGCGGTCAATTTTTCGTCGAGACCGCCGCTGCTGCAGCAAACACTCCTCAGAACGCCCATCGTCGCGTCGGTGCAAAATCGGCAGACGCGAAAAATCACTGACAACACCAAAATACGTCGTTCATTTTTCCTAGCCGCACGGATCTATTCTGTCCAGCGCAGTCGTTAGGGGTCTACTAAATGTTGTACCGTTACCACCTTCGGATGTTCACATTATTTCGAACGTTTTATAGGCAGAAATCTCATCAGCACTTCAATTGTTTCAATTTCTCCAATTGATAAGGCGCGCGATAAAAACCCCATAAAAGACGATCGGCGAAAATGCAACGGCTCTCGCGTCAAGGATCATAACCGAATGACGCGAATTCTCCGAGTGAAGAACTGCGTGACTCAGGAAGCGATAAAAAAAGAGCACGAGATCCGTTCAGAGACTCACAGGTCTAAGCCATAGGACACGGAATCGATTGTTATTTTGGATTCTGGAAGCGTGGGAGAGGGCCTTCAGAAGACCGCACCACTTAGGCCTCATTGAGCCCCTCGTGCTGCCTCCCTTGGGAGTTCAAACCTTCTAAGCCGTCAGCCATCTTAATGTTTTAAAAAAAGTGACTAGTGCATGTCGCACGGTGTCCTCTTCTTGCTGACAGCCCTTACAAAAAGGCGTTTCATTGTGCTCCATGTTGTGGAGGTGTTTTCTTAGCGGGCAATGACTAATTAGAATACAAGATTTTTCCTGGTTATCGTCAAATATACCATCGCCGCTTCTTTACTGGGGAACCTTAAAAACTCCGTAGCAAGTTGGCAGTTGTTTCATCCCAAAGTTCATTGAATTTCACTGTCATTGTCTGTCCATGGTTAATATTAATCCAAAATTAAATCCCCTTTTTCTTCGGAGCAACAGTAGTCTAATTGTCCTTTGTAAGTACAGTTCGATAACGTTGTTAATTGAACTCGTTTTATAATTACTGTTGCCATTGGAGATCTGTGAATGTGGTATATAGATACTAATTGTATTAGTTTCCACAAAAGATTCGTAATAGCAACAGTAAGTTCAGCCAGAATGAGAAATGAAATATGTAATAGGATATTCAAAGAAGTGCCGACTCTTTTGGTTAAGTCCGCAAAATAATCGACAATAGCAACTTGAACTTTCAGGTCAGTATGAGAAGATAATATCCGTTCAGGTAACTATATTCTCAAATCAGAGAAAATATAGAAATTGCTGGGGACTTGATCTGGACTATAGAGTGGATGTCCCAACTTCTGCAAACCACATTCTTCGATAACTTCCCGAACTTTGAAAACCTTATACACCCTGTTAACAATGAAGTTTTTCCGCAAAATTTTGAAGTCCTTTCGCTGGCTAGGTCCACGTGTTAGTACATTCAACATTTTGGTGTGATGCTACCAAAATGATCAGCACTAGTTGAACAACTGGTTTTGGTGAATCGTCAAACATGTTTACCTCAGAAATTTGCAGTGATGCATCATTTTGAGAAGTGGGGGGGAATTGAGTGAGAATAACGCATAATAAATATAAAAAATAAATCATATAGCTTGTTTAAAACTGAATTGTCATAAAACAAATGTTAATGTTACAAATAGTATTAGAGCCGAACTTAAAACCAACTTTTGAAACGCATATGTTAATTTTTAGGTACCTATTTCTTGTTGTTTCAATAAATAAGTCAATTGACTTTAAATATTTTATTTGACTTCATCGGCACTAGACTGAAAGGTAAAAAGGTACGTAGTAGATTTTTCCTTTTCCATTAATTTCTTCAGCAACAATAAACAAAGAAAATTTTCAGATAAAGATGTTGAAATTGTGAGAAATTCTGGTATTTTTAGATTTATTGGTCAACAGATACATATGTTGATAGATATAAAGATTTCTACAATCACATCACTATCTTCAGTGTAAATACCCCTAGAAACAGGCGGTAGGAATTACTTCAATCTTTCACAATCAGCATGTATTCATAAAAGTCATACTTTTGAAGTGCCCCCGTGTACTTGAGGATTTTGTTTGTTTCCACATTTAGATCGAGATAAAATGGAATCGTTATTGTGTTTAAAGAAAAAAAAATGAGTAGGAATGTTACTATTTTTTTTTGTTTACAATGGATTATTTCGCAATTAAACTTTAAAGATTGGCAGTCTATAAATATACAGGATTGAAAAGTCCAAGATTTCAAAGCCGAGCATTAAATGATAGAAAAGAATAAACTTTTCGAGTAAAGGGAACTGACAGAGAAATATTATACCCATAGTTGCCAGACTGATATGTCATTTTAAAACTTTTATGAGTGTTATTCTCTGTCTTTCGTGATAGGGTAGCAATAAAATATGTAGGCGGGACGCCCCGCCCATCAATTATAATGCGCACGTGTGAATTGAATTATTATATCGTTATTGGTCTACGGAAAATAAGCACTTGAGTATTCCTGTGCGTACGCACTACGCAGTATCCTCAGAAGTTAAATGTTTGGGTTGGTATTTTAGGCGATTCCATCGTTGAACCATTTTTTATAAACGGTTCCTTAAATGGCAACAAATATTTAACAAATAAAACTGTTTACGGACATGAACATGAAAGATCACGAAATTTAAATGATTTACGGGCCAGAACTGTACAAGTCCTAAATACTATTTCCCCTGAAGTGTTAGAAGTTAGAACGCGTAAGAACTGAGTTTTACAATAGACTTGGTTTTTACGAAGCACAAAGGGGCGACATTTTTTAACCACTTATTCAATGGCCATTTTTTCTTTCTTTCGTCTTATAACCGGGTTGATTTATATTTTTATTTTTTTATTTTTTATAGAACTTCAATTTAATTTTCTTGCAGACTGGTTAGTGAAGGAATACAAAAATTTGAAAATAAATACAATTATGTTCGTACACTTCTTTTAGGTGTATGGGATCATTGTAAAAGTCAGAATCACGTAAGAATTTCGTTTCATACAGCTAAGTCGATGTACACATCCCTAGCTGCGAAAAAAGTACTGAGTTCCATTCAAATTCGGCGATAGGCGTGTAGGTAATATCCCACTCCAATTTATATTACGCCTAGGTCTCATACGTTTCTAATACGTGCACAAGCGTGAAACAATGTGGCATCTAACTGTCTTTGTCTGTCCTTACTGGTGTCTTTTAACTTATTCTCTTCTACACATGTATCGCCAATATGTAAAGGTGCAAGTTCTTAGGGTGTATAGTTTTATCAATAGTACTTTAAAACAATTACGAGTTTAAGGGTATTTTGTGGAACATATTTTATATTAGGTACTACTTTGATTAAACAGAAGGCTTCTAGAAGAAAGAATCTTCAAATAACAGCTGAAGATGTCCTGTTTTATATTTAATTCTGTATATTTAGTTTTATCACTTCGACTTTAGGCGACACAACCTTTGTTTTAAAAATCCACCCTCTCTCCTGTATCTCATTTATACAGAATTGCAAAAATTGAATATTGTAATTTCGGCAAAATTTCGATTAACGTAAATGTTCATCATTGTCGGAAAGTTATTTGTAGAAGTTAGTTGTAGAAGTTGTTTAAGATCTACAGAAAATGATAATTTCATGAGAAAAAACAATGTTTATGTCTTACATGTCTCAGATCATATGGGTAATTTCTTGGGAGCATAAAAATTGGGTCAAAATATGTCATAATTCATTAACTTTTATCGATCGGGTGAATATTGCACCCCTATTTTGTGTCGGGTGAATATTCACACTGAAAAACTCAGGGTGGTAAATGCAGTATTTCAAAAATGACTATTGCACTGCTTAATGTAATTGAATCAAATTTAACTTATAGTTCTACCAAATGGAACCATTTAATGTGACGCTAGAATTGTTTTAATACATGAAAGAGTACCCTGTACTTTAAAAGTAGAAGATTTTTTCGCCACATTATTAGGTAGTACCCGTAAAGTGTTTTTTGATTCATTAGACACTAATAAGAAACAAAATCACTTTTTGCTAACTTCGATACAACATACCGTTTTTAAGGAAAAGGCAACAAAAATGAAACGTATTTTAATAACAGGCAGATAATGAAAAATGTAGTAGACATAACTATTATCTGCACAACACACTATACACCTAATATAAAAACATTCTGGATAAAATTTTCATACCTTTCATTGCTTTTTAAATCTTCTATTATGGAATATGCACAACTGTTAAACCGGTTAACTGAATAAAAAAGGTCACAGTAACAATCACATTTTATTTAGAAGGAAAAGCTAAGAGCCCCCACAATTCTTTTCTCGAAACATGACTAAAAATATAAAACAACTTGAATTCAATAAAAAATTGCTAAATAAACCTAAGCAATGGAATAATCGTAAAACATATTATTAGTGTTACGCCTCTGCAAGTCTCTGATTTCCATTATGTCAGTTTTCAGTCGTAGCTTGAGAATTTCCCTCCATATCGCCCTCACGGTGCACGACATTCGTTATTCCCAATCGTAGAAGTGAGTTGTCGTTGATTCTTATGAGTGCGTTCGACCCGTTATATCGTGCTGTATGAAATTTTCGACGTACAGCTGATAGTAATCACTACAGTGCCTTCGCAGCCACTTCTGGACATCGGTTACGTTCCAAGAGTAGACTGATTTCGGTTTGTTATTGTTTGTTTTAGCCTAAAACAGCTGTTCAGAAATAAATTTGTTTTTTAACTTTCTCGTGTTGTTGCATCTACCTTTGGTTTATTACTTGCATTTAGAGTTTCCTCGACCATTTTTACTGTCAGTGTGTGTGGGTCCGTATTTTATCAAAAGCCCAATATGTATTAATTTTTCACAGGACGTTAGCAAAATACAAACTGTCAGAATTTGCAGTTGGCGACATGTTGAATGTTGACAAGAATTTGGTATGGTAATGTTGGTAGTCTGTGCGAATAGTGGGTTGCATAATGTTAATACCTTTTTGGCTAATATATCGATTCTACGTTTTTTGTGACTGGAATTCAAACTTGTTTGTACTTGTAAATTGTCGGCAGGTAACGTGCGTGTAAGAAGTCTACACTATTTACCAATGTTTATTTATTTTGTTCACTAACTTCAGTTATTTATCGTTCCGCTTCATATTATATGCAGGTTTTGTACATATTATATAGTGTGATGAAATACATATGTACGTATATAGTGTAATGATGAATAACAAGATGAAATTAGAAGAGTATTTATACGATTTTAAGTTTTACCAGGTAAGGAGCATGTTTTTTAACGTTTTTTTTCTTCTCACTTTTCTAGGACGTAGGTGTCTTAGGTAAATTGGTACTGGAATCCTACTGGACTCCTAGTACCTGGACTTAATTCGGTGTTGATCCATTCAAAGTTGAAATAAAAAAACGCACATAACTTTAAAGCCCATCTATTTTAATCCAGCAATAGCAGTGTACAGTGTTAAATAAAGCTTACAAAATATAGGTAATGCTTATAAGTAGGTACATTATAAATATGATTATTAAAAATGTTTATCGGTCGGTATTTACATTTTTCTTCATATTGTGCAAAATGTATGATAGCAAAAGGTAAATAACCTTAAAATACTGATCATACGAAAAGTATTGTGTAAGTAGTTTGACTAATTTGGCATTTTAAAACAAGCGAGTGTAAGAAAATGAGACAACAAAGCACCTAACCACCATCCTCAAACGAGAAATAAAATGACCCGAACAGTAAAAAAAGATAATTTTAATATAATAATGTGAAAATGAATTTATATTTTATTTATATTTAAATTGATTATACGAGTAATGTATAAGGTACAAAAACTAAACATTAATAAAAATTGAAACAACTCTTTTTATTATAAAATCAGTTTTAGACGTTAACTGGCCGAAATTAATTATTTGTTTTTATTGAATGCGATATTTCTGTTACGCACAAATTTGGTAAACCATTGTTTTAACCAAATATGAACGTAACATAATTTAAACTTCATTAAAAGAGAATTAAGTATTTATGTGTATAACACTATTTGTTACTCTAAGATAACTTTTTAAGCTTTACTACAGAAGCGATTTTTAAATGATGAAATTATCACAAACATAATTTTAATTTTTAACGAAACCTAATGCAGATAACATTGATAAAACTAAAAAAACAACACACACGCAAATACTAATGTAAGACGGAACAACTGCATTTGCTATATGCTAGTTATTGGCAGACATGATGTTGATGCAATCCTCGATCTCCAACACCTGTCGCAAGTACGCCGTATCCTTCAAAATTTGTCCGGCAGTTCTCACGATACTTAACAGCTTGCGTTTGGGCAGGTTGAGCTGTTCGTTTACAGATGTTCAGTTTCTTCATTAGATCTTCTTGAACCTACGTAAAATCAATTATCAGATACCTTTTTTTCTTCAAATAATCTGTTGCAAAATCTTTCTTACCTGAGGTTGTAGGAAAGCTGAAAACTTCATTTTGATCCTCTGTTTGCCCATGTCTTGATAAAAGATGGTGAACTCGTCACAGTCTGGGAACACCTTAAAGTATATCCCAGCTATCAGGTGACCCTTTTGATCTCTGGATAGCAAACTTCGAAAGGTGTATACTAAATTCCTCCGTTCGGTGACGTCGACTGCCGTCAGGTATGGCCTTCCGATGTAGATCAGCCCCGTGAAGTTCTCCTGCTCTCCGTTTCGGGTCGTTCTCTCATTCCATTCTACGAAGCTGTCGTTATATGGAGACAACTGGTAGTTGTACTCCTTTCTTATGCCGTTTTCCTCGGATTGTATGAACCAACCTTTAAAGAAACAATAGTTCAGTATATTTATTGCAAGAAATAAACATTGGATAATGTCAAATTACTAGGTGCACTTTTAAGGGATATAAAAGAATCCCAAATTTTTAAGTGGTTTTTAAAGAGCCTGTAAGTTGGGAAAAAATGATCCTAGAAAAAGAAAAAAAGTAAATTGAAGCTCCAGGTTTCTAGTTTTTGAATCTTGAGTTTAAAATTTTTTTAGCGTCAATAGTTTTTGTGTAATCATAAGAAAACCATAAAAAAAATTCTAACTTTTTGCTTCTTTTAAAAGGTCCACGGACAAAAACTGCTGACGTCAAAAAAAATTAAACTCAAGATCCAAAAACTAGAAAATCTAAAATTTGGGATTTTTATATACTATAGCCCAGGCTCATAATAGTTCGGCCGCCTAAATTTTCAGCTAGACATCAAATTATGAAATCTGTATTAATTGCGAAAAAAATTCTATAGAAATGCTTTATTAAAGCTTTTAATTTGAGGGAGAAAAAAATACTGATATATTTAGACAGTGATATACAAGCACACATCTTTACTAAGAGATTTACAACAAGGTATTTTGCTTGCAAACTGAAAAATAATATGCCATATTTGTTTATTTATTCAGTATGTGTTTCATTTTAACTTGACACATCAGTTTCATGGCAATTATTTTCCGTTTGCCAGTTTCAGTGGTCGAATTATTACAACTCCCTCACTACTGCATCGCATTTTTTTTATTATATATCTATTTTTCAATACAATATGTATACTGAAGAGAGTTTTCAGTTTCTGTAAGATGAAAGTGGGTATATTTTAATAAAGTTAAGACGATTTTATGGATATTTTTCGTAATTGTTCGAGACTCCATAATTTGATAAGACGTAGTTGAAAATGTTTGGTGGCCGAACTATTATGAGCCTTGGCTTGTATGTATATCCCTTAATTTCTGCGCCTAGTGTATATATTTTGGAAATAATCGTCAGTGAACATAAAACTCACCCGTATTGGGATACTGCTTGTCCGCCATGACGTTGACCACCCTGGAGACGTGGTACCCAGGGTCGCACAGCAGCGTTCCGGACCTTCCGGAGAACTCGACCTTCAGGCACATGAGCACGTGCTCCTTCTCGAGCGTGTAGGACGCCGAGTCGAGTCTGTCGCTCAGGGCCGTGTAGACCGGGGTGCTGACGATGTCCTCCTCGCAGGAGACGACGCACAGGTACTTGCCGATGCCCGGGTACTTGGGCTCCAGCTGGATGCTGAGGCGGTGCCACAGCTCCAGGGCCAGACCGACGCAGGTGTAGTGCTCGCGCGTGATAGGCGGAGTGTACCTGAACCAAAAGAGGTACATAGATTAGATGGGGATACTATAGAATTAAACATGGGATATATGGAGGTTCTAGACGTTTCTTTATAAAGTTCAAGTTGCAAAAACTGTTTTACTAAAAACAATTTCTTAACCCGTTTTGGCCGAAAGCGCCACTCCCGATACATCGCTAATAACGAAACAATTAAAGCAATGACCAATTTAAAACACAACCCAGAATAAATAGAAAATTAAAATATAATATAATAAGAATAATCAACAAACTCAAACGGGCGCGCGGTGAGCGGAGGAGCGGAGTATTGCAACAATTGCAGTTGACCACATGCATTCGCGAATTCGCATACGTCCAATCCCGCCGTATACAGACGGGGCAGCAGCGCAATACTTAGTTCGTCGACTACAGTAGACAAATGATGTTTTGTTTTTGATACCCGCATATCGGCCCAATTTCCGCGGATATGCCACCGCGGTGTGCTACGGGCAATCGCCTGCCGCTGGCAAATAGGATAGACAAATTCGGAAATGTTTACCCGGCTATTACTTAATGTCGCGTCGGACTCTAGATTAGTTACTGAGAATTAAGAGAACAGATAACAGAACATTGAAATAACATGATATAATATAATATTATGTAATTTCGGTCGGTCGGCATCAGGAAATTAATTTGAATACAATAATTGGAAAATGAAAATACATAAATATTTTTATTTAAAAAAGGGAAATAATTTTGGGTAGACAATGTCTCCCTTGTCTACCCGTACGCTTCGCCACTGACTTTTAGGTGGATACTTACGAGTGGAAGAACTCAAGTACGCTGTCGTATCCGCTCCCCGGAAGTTCTCGTGGAACTCGAGGAAGTTCATGACGGTGTCGTAGTTGTGCTCCTCCAGCACCCTCTGCAGCCGCATCTCGATCTCGGTGGCCAGCGCCTCGTACTCCCTGATCGAGGGGAGCCGGTAGGGCCGCATGGGTTCGGCGGCCCATCGCGGCAGCGGCAACGGGTGACCGGCGGGCCATGGTCCCATCACCTGCCGCCTCTCGACGAGTTCGGCCAGCAGGCGGCGGCCGCGGCCGCCGCCGCCGCCGCCGTTGTTGTTCGGATCAACGTCTACCCCATGGGCGGGGTCGGTCAGCCCTAGGAGGGCTCGATTTGAACTCCAGCCATCGCCGTGTTCGAGTCAACTTGGCCATTCGCAGCCCCAGCGGCCCACGGTTGGTTCCAAGGACCTGCAAAATGAAAAAAAAAGTATATTGTGACGGCAGTGGTGTTTGGTGCTATTTCCTTTAGCCATATCTTGAAAACGACGCATGGGACCCACTTCACTTTTTTAGGTGACGACTATACACCTCTTATAGAAAGGATTTATAGTGAAAAAACCGTCAGCAAAGTTTGCAAACAAATTTTCAAAAAAACCGCAGAACACCCTGGGATCTCAGTAACGCTCTGTGGAATTTTGCAGTATATTTTTTGTTCATAATCTAGAAACAAATGTAAGGGAGGTTTTTCGATTTGTTACAATTTTTTTTTCAAAAAGTTATGGCCATTTTAATTTTGGGGAACAAAATGTTCCTATAAAATTAAAATTAAAATATTTTGTAACAAATCGAAAAACCTCTTCTTATATTTGTTTCTAGATTATGAAAAAAAAAATATACTGAAAATATTCCACAGAGCGTTACTGAGAGCCCAGGGTGTTTTGCAGTTTTTTTGAAAATTTTTTCGCAAACTTTGCTGACGGTTTTTTCACTATAAATCCTTTCTGTAAGAGGTGTATAGTCATCACCTAAAAAGTGAAGTGGGTCCCATGCGTCGTTTTCAAGAGATGTCTAACGGAAACATCACCAACCGCCACTGTATGACGGTATTAATTAGGTATTGTTAATATGTGTGACCTGTTTAAATACAACTGGCATTAAATAGTGCCAAAAGATCGTAAATGTTTACAAAAAAATCTATATGCTTTTCAATTAGTCGATATTTCGCAAACCTTTATTTGGATCCTCAGTGGGAACAGCAGTATAGTCCTTCTATTTTTAATTGAAAATGATAAATACGCCTGGGGAACAAAAAAAGCGGTGCAAATTTATGATTCCATGGGCGTGCATATATCTTTTATAAATTCGAAAATTGTGAAATAATTTTTTTCATTCAAATCAATATAGGAGATTAAAATTAGCGTGCATACAAAACTCTTAATATTTGTAATATAATTTGCTGTAAATAATGCTCATATAGCCAGACAATCTCAAAAAATTGTCCGTGTTAATAAACCTAGCTGAAATACACGTCACTGGCGTCTTAAACAAGTAGAATTCCAAATGTCGTAAATCATTTTAACGACGTCGTAAAATTTTTATGGCACAGTGGACCGAATAAGTATTTAAGGAATGTATTACATACAAAGCACAATAGTATATTGGATCGGCATTCGCTCCTGGCCGGTGGAAACACGTTGCCGGTTCCTCAAAATTTTCTTAAGTACATAGTAATATGCATAAAGTTGTTTTAATTTATAATTATTGTTTATTAATTATCAATTATTAATAATTAATTTATTAACCAGCAATTTTAAACGCTTTATTTTAATGCTAACTAATAAATTTATATCTGTATTTTTTTAAATATTTCCAAACTAGCTTTCTAAGAACGTCACGAACTAACAGTTTACTGAAGTATGAAAGAAAATATATCTGACAACCTTGCTTTTTTCTACCTATTTTCAATTTAGAATGGACACACAGTAAGTAATATTGCTATCACATTTGGGATCACTATACAGGAATTTAGTGGAAAAAATTGCATACGAATGCGCCGTCAGGTCACAGATAAAACCCCTAAGTTTACAGGCTTGTGCTCTCGAAGATGTCAACTTACCTGTCGGAACTCGTCTCTCCGATGGGCAGGACGGGCCCTGTACAGGCCGCGGTTGCGCAGGACGCGTGCACAGCTGCATCTTGTTCAGCTGTACACAGTAACTTTAGTAACGGCTGTATGTCACGCTCTGAAAAAAAGAGGGTACAATGAAAAAAGTGATTACGAACAACTTACGATGATTTTTTTTGTATATTATTATATTAATTAGTGTCTGGAAAGTGTGCCACGCCGCAGAGTCGGCATTATACAGCTCTATGATAATTATAGTATAAACTGTATTTTTTAAGCGCCTTGTAAATTATATACGCCTGTATTTCTTGCCCGTGCGTACATACGCCACTGACCGTGTCTAGTACGCCACTCCCGCGCGGGTAGACAGGATACTTGAATGCAGTTTAATCCTGCGTTGTAGCACACTTTCCAGACCGTAAATATAAGTACCTATAACTACATCTCCTACGGATCATTGTATGCATCTACAGCGTACAGTGAGCAATGAGCGCAAAAGACATAATTACTAGATAAATAAATTGATATTCGCGGATTTATTAAAAAAGTGTCTCCAGCTTTTAATGCACGTGTTACAGTTTTCCAAAAAGTGTCACGAAATCTTAATTATGATATGATTAGTTGCAGACCTACATTACATACATATGTACATGCATGTTTTTAAAATAAAACTGCTACGGCCGTGGATGAAGTTGCTTGCAAATAAAAGGTCCAGCGTTTAATTTCACAAGAGAAAGTCGTTATGCAATATTGTTAGTGTTTGTAGAATTAAATTAAAAAATATGCATATGTATTGGACGTATGTTTATCACATTTTACTGACGTAATTTGTATATTTGTGGTTATGGAATCTGCCCTTTGTTGGTAGTTATCGTTATTTCGCAACACTTATAGTTGTTTATTATTTAGTTATGGAATGTTCTCTTTTTTGCATTTAAGATATTATTTCACACGTTACTTAAAATTGTTTATTGTTTAGTTTACTATTTAATTTAAGGACCTTAGAGATAAAGATAAGCACTTTATGTAAACCATCCCTTCATATTACGATGACATATTGAGGGAAAGGCAGGCACAGCAGATTGCCTTTTGATAAGACTGAATACATTCGAACGTTTGAAGCTGTAACATCTCTTCCTTTATGGCGGCACTTCACTTGGCGTAGCGTATTCGTATATTTGTCGTATTTGCCGAAAAACGACGATGTGTAGAGAAGCTATTCGCTATATTTGCTTTATTTGTACAAATAACGCGAATAACGCTAACAGCAAATACGCGCTTCCGTTCACTTGTCGGTTTTCAATCACACATCAAAGAAGTCAAACAAGGCGAATATTTGCGGTAACCGTCCACACTTGGTTCCACCAGCGCCGTGTTCGTCATGGTCTTTTAGTAACTTTATACTTTTGTAGATTTAACATGTATTGGTAATAAGAAGCATTCATGGTAATGAGTTGCTGTCGCTGTCAAAACGTCCGTCACTGTATTCACTGGTTTTGAATATTCAAACATATTTGGCATGTTTGAGTGTTTTGCTGTATGTGTGGATGGCATGTTTGGAATATTTGCGAATACATCAAATGTTTGGACAAATAGAACGTTACTCAAACACAAATACGCTACGCCAAGTGAAGTGCTACTATTAGACTAATAAAGTTTGTGAAGTATTTGTTCGCTTTTTAAAAACCGATTCCCGAATCACGAACATTTAACTTTTTTTTTGTGCCTTGGATTTTTACGTGGGCGAGGTTCGCCACTCGGCGCTCTTCCACGTTAATATGAGTTTACTATTTTAGAAACGCTCAGTCGTTGCTAAACGCAATGAACTTTCCTGGTTCCTGGCATTTTTCTTTTTATTTTTTTTAATATAACGCGCTGTTTTTGTAGCCAAAACGCGTATGTAAATATACTCGTATTTATGCAATAGGTAATATGTATGCTCGGTAATATTCCTTAAGATCGTCATTGAAAGGTAAAAATATCGCTGGTATACAAGCTTCGGTTTCTAGGAAAGCAGATAACATTTTGAGGATATTTATGTATTCTCTGCACTACTAACAAATAAAATATCCCAAAAATAGATCTGACGTTCTCTTGATGAGTGCTCTCGTTTTCAGTGATATATTTTATACTTGTCTATATTTCAGATTTTTTGTAGGAAGCCAAAATATAATAATGTAATAACATCCGTATTGAACCTTTGTTCCTAGGTATATTTGACTAATGTAGGATTTGAAAATACCTAATGTAAAATTTCTTGAATTTATGTGAAAAGGATAAATAAAGAAGAAAAAATAGTAATAAAAGAGGGCTTGCAAATATTCACATTAAACAGTGGCCCTAAATAGATTTAAATAACGGGCCATTAAAAAAAACGTCATCAAATCTGGCTATGAATGAGAGAGATGGAAACAGCGGTTATGTCGAAGCTCAAAGCGAAACTTTGTTGTTGTCAAACTTTTGAAGTGGCTGGTAAAATAAATAATAGAATTAATTTTTAATTAAGACGTAGTTAAGATTTTAGAAGTATTTTAGAGATGGCAGTAGAATCAGGAAACTGGATATATTCGATGAGAGGAGAATGTAGGGGAAACATGACGACTTCAGGGAAGTTTTTCCAGAGGCAGTTATTTGTTTTGACCATTTTAGCCGGTCAGTAAAACGTTTCATACATTTGTACCGGCAAATTGGAAGCGTCAATCGGAAACAAGGAAGTGGCAGACTTCCAAGGACAAAAGAAAACTGTTAGTTAAACTGGTTAGCGAAGTGATAACGGACAATCCAAGCATATCAATTAGCCATCTGAGCCAATAAGTGAATATGCCCTATATAACGTGTCAACGATTTTTGAAAAATGATTTGGAGCTCCATCCATGTCGTCTAGGTATAATTCACACATGAAATTCTCAGAGCGGACGAACTTCTTAAGACTACAGTTCTGCCAATGGTTTATTAACCATTTTAACAATAACCATGCTGTCTTTCGGGCTATGTTAACTGTCAGAATATAAGACTTTATTATTGAAACTCCACTATACCAAAAAAAAAATTGGTATAGTGGAGTGTGGGCAGCTGTGAGCAGAAGGAGGATTGTTGGATCTATTTTTTTTTTAATAGAACGCTGACTGCAGAGGCACCGTTTAGATACGCCTTTTTTTACAAATGTTGCATATGAATCGCAAGGTTATATTCTATCTTGTAAATAAGTATATGTACATATGTATATTGCAAGATGAAGCTCGTTCGCATACGACTAGGGAAACAATTAATTACTATATATGTATGTAGCCGAATTTTTCGAAGATCGTATAATTAGTTTGAACACGGCTTTCAAAAAAAAAAAAAAAAACGCTAATTTGAATTCCATCAGGCGCTAGAATGATTAGTAACTAGCACTGTCTGAAATAAAATAATTGAAAAATATTTAATACCTACGCTACCTCTTTAAAATTCAGTTTAGAAACGTTCCTATAAATACGAGCGAAAACCCGAAAACCATGAATCACGATTTGATCATACGCTGAACAGCTGTTCATCCTAAAAAATAAAATTATTATTATTGCATAACGCGTCGCAATAAAGGCTGCACAAGTGACGATAAAGTAATTACTGGAAATTCCGTTGGCTTCAGGCACGTCACAGTCTCGATGGACGTCATTTAATTGTATGCAAGTGCTATATCGTGAGTCGTTGTATTAAGTAAATCAAAATTATTAAATTCTTGGTATCAGCACAGCATAAGGTTGTGGTATCAGTCTACTTCCTTTTAATCGCTTACCTAGGAAAACGCAATCGTTTCTCAGAATTTAATCCACGATTTTCACATTCTTAGAAGACCGTGAGTCAAAGCCATTGTTGTGTAAGCAAACCATTAACATCTTGGTATTAATCTGGGTTTCGTGGTCACATTTTTAGAAAAACAAAAAAAATAAAAACAGAGAGGATCAAGAATGTACTAGAAAAATGTAGTCGCAAAATATAAAAACCCGGTCCCAAGAAACATGGACTAATCCAAAATGTTTGTTTCTAGTTCATCTTGAAAAAATAGGCATGTAGACTACTTTTTTAAATTCATTTTTCATCTATTAATTGAAGTATACCTACTACTATGGAAAACGACATCTAGTTGTGACGAATAAATATGTATACGCTTAGGTTTCTTTTCTATTCCATTTTTTTTCTGATTACCCTATACCTATTTGTTTATTCTGGTTGTTCTGTTTTTTATCTCCATAATAATTTCTATTCACAAGGTTCGAGAAGGTATTTTGAAATAGGTAGTAACGCAAATGAAAGTCACGTTGGCCTCGTTTAATACCCTGATGATACCCTGAAAATGAAATTTGAAGTTTTCTAAAACGCCCTCAATTTCAAAATATAGTAGTACAAAGACCGACTACCTCCGCAGTTAAAGAAAACAATATTAATTTAATCAGTACAGGATCCGTTTCCAGCTCATAACAAAAACTCATCAAGAGTTCCGTTCGCACTTGCAATTCGTATGGCTTATCCTACATGAAAGCCAATCAAGAGATCAGAGCGGCCAAGAACATAATAAAACAGCTGTGATACAAAACAAAGGAACGAGGAACGTAATCGACGTCACTAACTTGATTTTAAAACACCACGTTAAACTGCTTGTTTATGGTTGCAGCTAATAGTAAATACATACAATAAAGTGAAACACTTACCCATACAATGGAACCGGAACCAAAAACGAACAGAAAAAAGGACCTTGTTCTCTAACACCCGAGCTGTAGATCGAATGAACTCGAACTGTTTGAAAAATTCGCCTCGCCAGCGGTAAATATAATTCGTCCCTGTGGCGCCCCCTCTTCGGTGACGTAGGATGACGTTCCTCGGCTGAGTCAAGTCGTCTGAGAGAGGCAGGAAATCGCGTAATTATTCGTCGCGGGGTGCTCTAAGGGCACTACCGCACTTAACACTTTGTATTTGAGTCACACACAGTCTGGTAGTGATAACTAGAAATTGTTAAATGTTTATAAGAGCACCAGTTCAGGGACGTGAGCAGTCTCATTATGAACAACATCTGGAACAGAAAAGATAACGGTTGGGTCACTTTTTTTTTTGGAGGGAAAGGCTTAATCGAGATTCTAGGAAATTATTGTACCGCGATTGAGTTGATGTTTGTAACAACAAACGTAGTGTAAAGTGGACTTATCGTTCAAAAGTCAATCATCTTTTCTATTGTATGACAATTTACATCAGATGACGAACACATTCTAGGATTATCAATTATCATTGCTCTAATTAGTAACCGAATTTTCTTGGAATGAAGCATTGGGTGGGACTGAGCCATAAACAGGCTGCCATTATGTGATGTAAGATTACATTTTACCATTTGTCACTTGAGACTGATAATTACTTGGTATTCCCAGAATCCTGAAAATTCTGACTGTCACCAAAACCAAGATATAATAGTGATTTCCCTCGAAGTAATTCAATTCAATTTTTTTTCATAACAGGCTGTAAATTTATTTGTTGAATAATATATATAAATCCAAGAAAAATAATCCCAAATTACGCTACTTTGAAAAATCCCTGATAAATTCAGAATAAACTAATATATTTGTTAAAATGTTTACTTCTTGAAAATAATTATTTATAGCAGTTTTCGATGTCTATACATAATTAGAAAAGGAGAATTTATATTTTTTTTATTGAATTTTACAGTATTATTCCACAACGAAATCACCTGGTAAATAATAACTATAATCAAATGTTTTATCATATCAGATATTTTTACAATGCCAATAACTCATTGAAAAATAAATACATACATATATACATTCTACATATCTTATACTTCAAAAGTTTAGAATTAATATTGATAACAGCATTTTTCTATTACAAGTTTACCATTGTACGAGTTTATCAACAATATTGCTGTATCAAGGATTTCCTTTATTTGATTTTATATTCAATAATTTAAGCTCAACCCATCCATTTTTGTCGGAATAAATAAATCAAATTATTTTGTAAAGAAAAGTTTAATTTTCAAAATTATGTGTGTCTAAAGCTTTTCTAGTAATTATGATAGTGAAAAATCGCAGGGGCAAATGAGCTTCTTTGTCGTAAAAAAAATGTGGGTATTATACTATAAAAAAAAACATTTGGAAGTCATTCGCCTCGCAAACATTCTCTGAGACAGTGTCATTAACCCTTCGAGGGAAAACTGATAGATGAAAATGTTCCTGATGTATCAAGGGGGTCGTTGGCATATCGACCGGTGAATGGTTGTATACGAGGTGATGCAAAAAAGGCTAGACTTTTCGTACATACAGTCAAAAAGTATTCATTTCCTAGTATTCATTTAAGCAACCTTCACTGAAGGCTGCTTAAATGATGGCTCGTTTACTAATACTCTGAAGATTTCCCTTTGTTCAAGAACTTGAACAAAGGATTCAATATTTTTATTTATATTGAAAAGGATTTAATATTTTCGGAGTCTTAGTTTTTTAGCGATATTTTTCACACAATCGACATACCTCCTTCAACTTGGGCTATTAGACGCAACTTTTCACAAGCTGTAGCCCTATCAGAAGCAAAGTAATCGCGCCATATACCAGGGTATTTTCGATGATCTCATGAAAAACATGTTTTCCACGCCAAAGCCACTGCTAAAGCGCTGTTGTTAATATTAAAACTTCATAAAAAATATACGGTTTTTTGTTTGCAATAATTTAAAAAAATAGTGACTGGAGGGTTTTCTTTCATATTTTTTATTATTATCGTTATTAAATATGAAATCACCGTTGACTAAAAATTTAAACGCGCAGGGTGAAACAAAAATTAATATCATTTGACGAAAATAAAACTTGAAAAGAAATGTTAACTGTTTGCCATGATTCTAATTTTTTTTTTCAAATCATATGAACTTTGTGGGGGATTAACTGGTAAATCAATCTCTTTTCCTACACAGTCTCACAAACGCATAACGGGATTAAGATCTAGGCTGCTTGCTGGCCAATTTATTTCAGTTTCTGTTAGATATTGCTTAATTAAGTAGTAATCTAAACTTCCCCCCATTATAGGTAAAGCCCTATTTGAGGTGTTTCCTGATCTCATCTGGCAACATAAGGAACAAAACCATTTCAGGGTTAGGTAAATTACATTTTTGTTATGACGTTAGTACATAAATTGAACATTTTTCGACCCGGTACTAAATAGCTGAAGAATTACAGCCAAAAAATGTTACTAAAATTGCTCCAGCATTTACAAGAATGATTGGTTAGTGATTGAAAAGTTTTGTTTCCGTTTATTTTTTCAATAATTTCATAATATTTGCACAGTGTATTTTTTGCGTTAATTAACAGACACGTGTAAATAATAAACTTTGGGATTAAACAATCTGTTGCTATGTAGTTTTTATGTTATTTCTATTATCTTTTCATCGTGATTGCCCACGTAAATCTATATACGTATTTAACAGGATAGGCAACACTGCGCAGTTGTTACAACAAACAATAGAACAAGGTCTTTTATGTTGAAAATATTAATATGTATACGTAACGTACAGATAAGCTCCTAATCTATGCATAATTATTTATCACGTCATTTTAACAATGGTTTTGGTGGCGTTTTGCTTCTGATGTTCTGCGAAAAACAATTATCAGCTTAGAATGTATCGTATAGTATAGGTACATATCACGGTATGTTCCCTTTGTTATACAAATTGACAAATCTCGTGGTTATGTTCTATTATTTGATAATATCGTAAATTATGGTTTATAAAAATATTCTATTAATATAATACGAAAGCGTTATGGGTTTATAATACGAAAATAAATGGGTTTTTAGTTTTTTTGTCTGATCAACTTGTATAGCATCCAACTAGTAATTACATAATGAAAAACATGTGCCGTCTTCAGCTCTAGTTTCCTAGTAATTCTGCCTCTTCTCTAATCTGTCTAAATCATAGATATCCATGTACATAATAGCACAGGCGTCCTAATTTGTGTAAATTGTGGAACTCTCTAGCTACTCATGCCATTATCCGCAAACAATTTAATCATTTAATCAGCTTTAATAAGAGGAGATTTAGGTCAGTGTTTTTTCACCGCTTGGATACCGTTAGCGTATAGAAACAGTATTACGAGATTACAATAAAAATATACACAAAATACCAAATATTTGTTAAATTAACAACGAAACAATAAAATTAAAACCAAATATTTTTCATCAAATAAACCTCTTTATTATTCAAAGTATTATGGTATAACACTGTATACGGGCATGGAAAACGTTTACGTTGACAATAAATTAACAGCTGAAAGATTCGGTGTGGAATGGAACAGGCCACGCCTTGAGCCGCCTGTGACGGGCGCTATCCAACTCTAACTTATCGCCAACGAGTAAACAGACTGCGGATACCACATTCCCAGAGCTCGTGCAGTTGTGAAGGGAAAACAAAGTTGTATATGACTATTTGTAGATGGTGTCAGTGGAGGAAAGGTCTGGTGAATACGGTGGATAGGGCAGAGCTTCAAAACCGCCGTGACGATCATCAAATGATTTATTTATTAAATGCTTGCTGAGGGCACAGAACAAATGATAGTCAGTGGGTGAAATGTCTGGTGAATACGGTGGTTAGGACAGAACTTCAAATCCTAACTGCAAGAGTTCAAGGCGTGTCTGTTTTGGTACATGGTGACGTGCATTGTCGTGTAGTAGTATAATTTTGTCTGGCCAAATTGAGTTGAGCACAATAGACGGTGACGGTGATATTGTCCTCCAAGGGTTCCTAGTGATATACGCCGCGAAGGCCCCACCAAACTGACAACACATTTCTCGGGTGGATGTTAGGTTTAGGGTTTAGGTACCGATTGTGCTGGAGCATCTGCGTCTACCCAGCGGTGCTTACTGCTGTGATTTACATAAAGCACCCACTTTTCATCCCCAGTACAAGATTGTTCAACCAGTCAAAACGAGGACTGCGGGAGAGAAGTTGAGAATTTGGAGAAGATTAAGTAAACGACAATTTTTTCAAGTTTGTCCCTCTATTTTGAACACCTCTATATGTTTGACAGTTAACTCAATATCATATACACACATGTGGTAACAAAATTTACCATGGAATTTCACCTCAGCAAATTTATTTATCTAGGGATTGTAAATCAATTATGATATCCATACGATTGAAGCCGAACTACAGGCACTCAACGTCCTTAAATTGCGAGTCAGGTGTCCCGTCGTTGCACTTTGGTAATTGTAATATCGGGCTATGGAATGAAGGCCGAAATCAAAGTAATAATAAAATTATTTTCAGTTAAAAAGGACAATGTTAAAAATCGATCAATTTCTGCCCCACTCTGGAACTTGCTGTAGCTGTTTTAAGTAATTCCAATAGACTTGTATTTGATAGAAATACACTTTTTAAGGCTGGTGTTCTGCGCGGAAAATCGTTCAGATGGCAATATCCGCCTAATACAGAGTAAAACTTGTTGAGCCTCTACGTAGATTCTTTTGAATCGATCCATGTTCTATATCAACTTCGGAACATAAAATACAGAGGAATGAAAAGATTAAAAAAAAAAAACAGAACAAAAAAAACGGAAACAAACAGAAAATATATTTAAAAAAAACGCACAAAAATATCCACAGTGATAACAATTGTCAACTTGTGGTGTATGTTGAAAATACACAATGTTGAATCCACATGAAAAGGCCATTAGATTGAAAGCAAATCCGGATTTCAATGTTTTTTTTTTTTTCAGTAACTCAAATATATTGGAACCATAGCTGGATAAGAGGGGAACCAAAGCAATCAATGACGAAGCCTATTTTACGACGTAAACAAGTTACATACGATATTACGCATGTATTTATAATTGGAATATTTTCTTCGGGCAAATGCCGGTTAGTGTGGCTTTAGTCTATTGAAATCATTTCATTGGCATTGGTACAAAAAGTTGCGAAGTTGATATAGAACATGGATCGATTCAAAAGAATCTATGTTGAGGCTCAACAAGTTTTACCCTATATTACGCGGATATTGCCATCTGAACGATTTTCCCCGCAGAATACCAGCCTTAAAAGTGTATTTCTATCAAATACAAGTCTATTGGAATTACTTAAAATAGATTCAGAAAGTTCCAGAGTGGGGCAGAAATTGATCGATTTTTAACATTGTCCTTTGAATTGGTGGCATTTGACAAATTGTGATAAATTATATGGTCCTGTTTTTTGAGGACAACCGCTAAACTGCATTTTTTAATCAAATACATAAGTAACAAATTCGTCACGTTTTGTAAATTACACGTTCTACTTCTTCAAGGCAACTTCAAATCTAATATACGGTTTTAGTTCAAAACTGACAAATATTATTTTATTACTAGCGACCCGCCCCGGCTTCGCCCGGTTTACGACATCACATTAGAAACCTCTAAAATTATCAGTGTTTCTCTACTATATTATACATATAAACCTTTTTCTTGAATCACTCTATCTATTAAAAAAAACCGCATCAAAATCCGTTGCGTAGTTTTAAAGATCTAAGCATACATAGGTAGTAGAAAGATAGGGACAGACAGCGGGAAGCGACTTTGTTTTATACTATGTTATGATTATACTCGTATGTGGCCAATCTTCCATTTTTTAAACTCGTGCATTACAATTTGAAGTTGAATTTTAAACGTCTTCTTTACAAACGTTCTAACATTGCCTTTTATTGTATTTTTCTTACAAGAACTATTCAAATTAACAAGCTTAAACTCACGTGCATATTTTTTTTCTGTTGTAATAGGTATCAGTATGATCGTTTCAATTTAAAAAGAAAACTGAAGACGGACAAAATTACCTGTTAAAAATTATAGACAACTTCCTTCGGGTGCAACTTTCATTTCAGCGCAGGGGACGTTCTTCTCGGTGACGTTGCACAGCGACTACGGTATAGTAAAAGGCGTCGCGGCGCTTATATGATTTTCCGCGGAAATCGATAGCGTTACGTCTGCGACCTCGAGGTCACGTGTACAGCCGCAAGAGAAAATCACGTACCCTGGGGTGGAACACGTGACGTACGAGGGGTGTTCAACAAGAACTAGGACCAATGCTATAAAATAAATGATTTATTCATCGTCAGTTACATTACTCTTATCACGTTGTATATGTATATGTCTCCCCGTAAAAGTAATACGTAATAACCTTCTCAGATATTTAAAGACAGTGACGGCATTACTGAGAGCTTCTTCAAAATCACATTTAAAACCTTAACAGCTGCTAGAAAGCGACGTCCTTTAAGGCCTCTTTATTGAGGGAACATATAAAAGTCACACGGCCCTATACATCAGGCCTGTATGGCGGGTGTGGATCCCATTTAACATTTTTGTTGTTTAAGAATTCTGAATCTGTATCGTCGAGAAAATAGGTCTCCTGCTATGCCGCTAGCACTGTAATTTCATATTTTGTTTTCACCAGTTACAATTCTAGCGGCAAGAGCAGTAGATCCACTCGTGTCTTCTTGAGGACGGTCCAGCGATTGTGGAATACGAGCTGTGTAAATTAAGTAATGAGACTATGAATGAAATTGATGAATGTTTTCTATGGTCCCACAAAGACGTCCCTTGAGGTAATTTTTCAATCTCGGGAAGAGAAAAAGAGTCACAATGACTCAAGTTAAGCGAATAAGGAGCCTGAGGAACCACATGGATGTTTTTACTAGCTAAAAACTCGTTTACTGAAATGGCTGTGTGACAAGGCGCATTGTCGTGATACAACATTCAGTTGTTTATTGTTGTTTGGTCTTACTCGCATGACCCTTTTTCGAAGATTTTCAAGTTTTACTTCTCTGTAAAACTGTGATTTATTGTTTGGCCTGAAGGCATAAACTCTTGTGGACAATTCCCTAGCTATCAAAAAAGCAAATCAGCATGCATTTGATCTTCGTCTTGCTCATTCTTGCTTTTTGGGTCTTGGAGAGCTTGAAGTGTGCCATTCCATGCTTTGGCGCTTGGTTTTCGGGTCGTACTCAAACACCCGAGTTTCATCATTAGTAATGATACGTTCCATAAAATGGGGATCATTGTCAATGGACTCCAAAAAGTCGAGACACATTTCTCTCCTGATGTCCTTTTGTTCCTGCGAAAGGTCTTTTGGAACCATTTTTGCGCAGAATTTTCTCATCCCCAATTCGTTAGTTAAAATCTGAGGAACAGTGGTGTGATTCAAATTTAACTCTTCCCCGATCATTCTTGTCGTCAACCGACGATCTGAACGCACAAGATTCCGTATTCTATTATGTAAGGCATTCCGCTGCGTGGTTCATCTTCAATCGACTCTCTTCCTTCTGAGAATGCCTTAAACCTCGTATCTTCGACCAGTAACTTGGGAATTCTAAAATGTCACAAATATCACCACTTGTAAACAATCGAGTGAAATTTGGTCAGTTGAATTGTATATTAAATACAATTACAGATATGATACTCCAATTTTTCTGTAGATATTCTCATTGGAGAAATATTGGTTTCTTTAACATAATAATGTTTACTTTCAGATGGTCTTGAAAACGTTGTCAAGGTCAAAAATTTGTATTACCATTTTGTTATTCTTCTACAATCAAACAACTTTTATCCGAAACATTTTGATAAAAAAAAAATTGTTTTCGAGGTACATATATGACTGTCTCAAGTTAAATGACGTACTCGGTATCATAATTTGTGACATTTGCTATTATGCAAAACATTTATAGATAATACTATATGAGTTTTTGAGTTTTGTAGTTAATTATAGCGACCGCTAATAAATTCAGCCGTAGTCTTTGTTTGAAACCCCTCGTATTATTTACTCTGATATTCCTTTGTCTTTCGTTTCCATTAGACAAAGCATTCGTACATGGTGAAAGAATTCGTGGTGAACAAAGGCGTACATACAAACAGCTGCTATGAAAATGCAGCAGAATGGGAGCTCCATTTCATCTGTTGATGAAATTCAGACTTCAGACATCACTGTTTTAAGTCTGTTTATAATAATTTACAAAATAATGGGCAATACCAAATAATGTGTAATTCCAGTTTGGCATAGAACTAACTGAAACATAACTCTTTTAAATCGTGTTGAATCCAACAAAAACTTTTTGAAATAATTTTAATTGTAATTCAAATTACATAAGTTTCGTACACCATTACTGTTGATACATATGTATATTCTATGACGTCTTCAAAAGCACGTCAGTAATTATATTTTGTGTAAACTACTTTAATCGTTTTTTATTATTTTTCACATGTTTACCTCTTTTGTGACATTTAAATAAAGAGGTGCCTAATATATGGAGACATCCAAAAAAAAACGTCATCAACTCTGGCTATGGACGAGAGAGATAGAAATAGCGGTCATGTCTAAGCTTTTCGGTTATGTCAATCTTTTGACAAGTGACTGTCACAATTTGTAAAATAAACAATAGCTGTGATATGATGTGACAGTTTTGACAAGTAAATAAGGTTATAAATTCGAATAAGAATAGAAATACGTCTTTTTTTTCTTGGCCAACTTTGATGTCGTTTTTTTTGGATGTCTATATTTTACTGACTAAATATGCGTTTAGCTACCTACAGGTTGAGTTTTTAGTGCGTATTTGGCCCATAGAACCCTCTTCATAGGAAATTCGAAAATATAAAATGTTTACGCCCTTTTTTGCTTAATACTGCGGAATCTACAGGGTATAATATCTATAGACATGATGCATAACTGTTTGCCGAGGCTTTATTTACATGGAATGACGTTATAGGGCGTCGTCAAGGTTTTCCCCGGAAATCAATCGATAGTTTTCCGGAAAACTCGAGTGGGCGTGTAAAAGTATCGAGGTGACCCAACTAAATTGCCCCTCCGAACGCCAGAATTATAATATTAGTATGGGCAAATAAGAAATACTTTACTAATAGACCAGGCGACCTATGTCAAAAAGTAGCAAGAAACGACAAAATAGTCCATAAAAGAAGCCTCAACGGTTTCATATAGAGGAAACCGTCCTGATTAAAGATCCGAGAAGGCGGAATCACGCAAGTGCCTGCATCATGTTTTAAATAAACAAATTATTGCTGTAACACCATTTTTTTTTCGAATTATCTCGAAAAGTATGCGTCTTACGAAAAAAATATCAAGAGACAAAAGTTGTTTATTATTAAATTTCCCATGTGATTTCGATGATTACAAAATTAATTTTTTAACGAGAAATCGAGCAAAATTTGCGAAAAAAAAAACGTTTTTAAACAAATTTAGTTAACTCGGTTAATAAGAATCGTATCGTCATGAAACTTTCCAAAAAGTTGCCTTTTTTTATTGTTAATAAGCTCCCGCAATCGGTATTCTGTGCGATAAATAGTTCCCGAGTTATAATCAATTGAATGCGGAAAATCGCTAATTGTTAACAATTTGTTATAACAAAATAGGGGCTTTTCGCAAACGCCAAAATTTTTTTACACATACAGTTGGATGTTCTTTATCATATGCCGTATGCAGAATATCGATAAATTAATTATAGCGTTGTTTATAACAAATTTTCTGGAGGTATAGTTTTTTACGCGACGTATAAAACCTCGTGCATAGCAGCAAAAGGAAAAATCCGTAGTGCAAATGATTTGCAACTGAAAGTACTTCAAAAAAACGAACATTAAAAAAACATGTCGCTAAGTTATTTTATTGTTGAGATATCTAACGTCAAAGTTTTTGACTCTTATCTCCGCTCCTAATAAACTTAGTTAATAAGCTTTGTTAATAACGCAACTGCGTCGTATTTAATGAACGCAGACTTTTCAAATTTTAGGAGTAGGTAGCTCATGAGGTAAGCTAAAAGTTGCCTCTCGAAAGCGCTAGTCGAAATGTTTATTAGGAGCGGAGATATTAGCCAAAAACTTATAACTGACGTTAAATATCTCAACAACAAAATAACTTAGCGACATGTTTTTTTTTAATGTGCGTTTTTTGAATTACTTTCATATGCAAATCATTTGCACTACGGATTTTTGCTGCTTTTGCTGCTATGTACGAGGTTTTATACGTCGCGTAAAAAACTATACCTCCAGAAAATTTGTTATAAACAACGCTATAATTAACTTATCGATATTCCGCATACGGCATATGATAAAAGACATCCAACTGTAGTGTAAAAAAAATTGGCACTTGTGAAAAGCCCCTATTTTGTTATAACAAATTTTTAACAATTAGCAATATTCCGCATTCAATTGATTATAACTCGGCAACTATTTATCGCACAGAATGCCGATTGTGGGAGCTTGTTACCAATAAAAAAGGCACTTTTTGGAAAGTTTCATGACGATACGATTATTATTAACCGAGTTAGATATGTAACTAAATTTGTTTTAAAACTTTTTTTTTCGCAAAATTTGCTCGATTTCTCGTTAAAAAATTAATTTTGCAATTAACAAATTTATAATAAACACCTTTTGTCTTGATATTTTCTCGTAAGACGCATACTTTTCGAGATATTTCGAAAAAAATGGTGTTTCAGCAATAATTTGTTTATTTAAAATATGATGCGGCCACGCGTGATTCTGCCTTCTAGGGTATTTAATCATGGCTGTTTCCCCTATATGAAGTTTTTGGTATTTTTTTTTTTTTTTTTTTTTTCCAAAAAAACACCCTGCCCGGGTTTTTTTTTTTTTTTTTTTTTTTTTTTTTTTTTTTTTTTTTTTCGACAACTGTAAAATTATCGATTGTTATATAATTTGAAATATTTTACGAATATTAATTTCACATTTAATTTCACTTTTTTTAACACGGGGGTCCCATACCCGACTCTTAAAAAAGTTTTTAAAAAACCAAATTTGTCATGTTATTTTCTTACGGGTTCAGGTGGCCAGCCAATTTTTTTATATTTCCATACGTATAGGTAAAGTACATTTGACCTAGTTTTATGTTTTATGGAGATTTTTCGGAGTGGTGGGTCACCTTCAAAAACGGAAAAAGGAACGTATTTTCAGTGGGGTATTCGAGGATTTTTCACTGTCTTTTTTCCAGTAGTTTATAAAAATGATTGAACTTTTTCTTTCATAAAAATGATTACAATTTGTATTAATACAATTTCATCGCATATCCACATGCATTACAAAGAGCATAGGCAATATATTAATTATCTTTTTCAATAACAAGCTGTTATTTTCATGATATTAACAATAAAAAGTAGATTTGGTTGAACTGCAAATTGATAAGATTGTGTAAAAATGTGTACATACATATGTATGTACATATCTCGGAGTATCAGAGTCAGCTGTTATATGGACTTTGTTCTTCTAATTAGCGGTACAACAAATTGCGCCTTTCAAATTTTAACAAAGAATTTTTCTCTACTTACTCAGGAAATATCATTCAAGCAGTCTATAACATATGTATTAAATCTTTGAATTTCTCTTGAAATACATATTTTGTTCGGTCATGCAAAAATATGTTTTACAGTCATTAAGGATATTTACCTGTCTCCTATTGCTCATTATCCAAACATTGTAAAAAAAAGATTCATGTTTTGTATAAACTCTTAAACTTTACCATTTAGACGTTATCAAGCTGGCATCACGTATGCAGCTTTTTTTGAGACGATAATGGAAAATCCAATTGTCCGTTATCTAATAAAATAAGTGTTCTTACAAAAATTGTTAAGATTATCAAAACACTTGAACATTCATGAGACGTTACGTAGGCTATACACGTTGTACGCCCTCATGGATAAGAGAAAAAAATATGCCCTTCACTAAAGGTTAGATAAAATTAGATCCCATGAGTATTACAAAAAAAAATATTACAGATAGGTAACCGATGAAACTGATAAATGTCTAATTTAGGTAAGAAAAGTATCATTATAATTTCTGTTTTTGACTGGCCACATAGTGTGTTATATAGATTACTAGCGACCCTCCCCGGCTTCGCACGGTTTACGACATCACATTAGAAACCTCTAAAATTATTAGTGTTTCTCTACTATAGTATGCATGTATTATACATATAAACCTTCCTCTTGAATCACTCTATCTATTAAAAAAAACCGCATCAAAATCCGTTGCGTAGTTTTAAAGATCTAAGCATACATATGTATATAGGGACAGACAGCGGGAAGCGACTTTGTTTTATACTATGTTATGATAAAGTGGACAAAATGCAATAATTCATATCTTGAGATTATTGAAGTTAAATTATGCAAAGTAATCTGATACTGATGGCGTTGGCTGCCACCCCCTTAAGGGGGTCCTCTAGTTTCTCGGGTCGAAAAAATCTATTTTTTTTTTCATAAATCACATCTACAACATGTGTAGAAAATGTGTGCCAAAGGATTTTTCGATATTCGAAGTGGTTAACAAGTTACGGCCCTGGAATGGAGTAGGTATACGGAGCGCGCGCAACGCTGCTCCGCAAAGCCGAGCGGCCCTGACCATTATATTGATATCCCATATCCCATTATATTGAATCGCGAAAAGGGAAGGCGGAGCAGCTCTGCGTGACTTCCAAGAGGAAGGAAGAGGAAGGCCTACTGTATGGTCCAGGCATAGCAGATTGACGGTGAGATGAAATTTTTATTATACTTTGAAACGCGTTTTTCTCGAAACAATATTTTTCAAAACGGTGACCACGATATTTCAGAAACTACTGCACCGATCTTGTTCTTATACAACACCTTTAATATGTTATAAGCCAGCGATTGAACTAGGATTATCATGATTGCTTCGATAGTTTTTTTTTTCTACGAGCGAGAAACTTAAGAAAAAAATGAGTAAAAATTAGAATTTAATTTTCAAGTGTATAAAAAAAATTAATTTTTGTAATTTAGAATTAATTCTAGTTCAATCGCTAGTCTTAAATATGAAGATTAAAATGCCGTTTGGTTTTTTGATTTCAGATAAGCAAAACAGCCGCGATCTTGGTCACTGTCAAGCACCTCCTTCACTTGATGTCTTCCTGTCGGCCACTATAACTTTGATTCTATTATATATTTTGTCTTCAAAAAATTTGTAAAGCTCATTTAGATGTTAATAAAGATTATGTAAAAACAATGAGATTTATTATTTCGATGGTTTGCCCGTAAAAAATATTGAAAAAGTAAAAAAAAGAGAAACTAGAGGACCCCCTTAAAATAACCTAATTTAAACTGTATTAGGCTGTAATTTTAAGCGTTTAATATGTTTTCTATAATGGGTTTTCCTTCACGTTCTCATCTCATTATCTGCCTGTTCTCTTGGTGTTGCGATATCTATTCACAGCAGTGGATTTTCTTAATATACTGTCTATATTATACACTCGACATCCGCATATCCGAACTTTTCCGTTCCGCAAAATTCCACATTTCCGAACTGTCTTCACCTCCAAATAACTGAACTGCTGGCGCATGCGCAAAGGGTTTTTCTGGCTCATTGGTCATTCGACAGCGACATTTGACATTCGACAGCGACAAGTTCGGTTGTGTGGAAGTACAAGTTCGGAAATATGGTGAGTTCGGATATGCGGATGTCGATTGTACCTTACTTAACGATATGCAACCTTTAAAGCAATTGTGTTTTCCCCATTGCCTATGAATGCGATACACTAGCGCTTATACATACGAGGTGTGTAAATTTAGTAATGAGACTGGCAACATAGCGCTCGATCTAACAACACTGCGGAGACGGGACTTGGAAGGGTTAACATGCAATGTGCCTTTGGTACAAGTTTGAACTTGTTAGAGTCATTTGTTTGTCCTTTGTGAGTGTTTTCGTAAACTTTTTTTCTAGTGAGTTTTAAAAATGAGTGACAATAATTTTTTAGCAACGGTGTGCTATCAGGTTTTGCTTCAGACTTGGACGCAGCGCAACGGATACTTTTGCAAAACTTCAACACGCTTACGGAGACAGTTTTTTTCAAGAGCCCAGGTTTTTTGGTGGTTCAAGGCATTCTCAGAAGGAAGAGAGTCGATTGAAGATGAACCTTTTTTGATAGCCAGGGAACTGTCCACAAAGAGTTTGTGCCTCCAGGCCAAACAGTAAATCAACACTTTTACAGAGAGGTTCTTGAAAAACTTCGAAAAGGGTCATGCGTGTGAGACCAAACATCAAGAATAACTGGATGTTGCATAGACAATGCGCCTTGCAGCAGCTATTTCAGTAAAAGGGATTTTAGCCAGTAAAACCATTCCTGTGGCTCCTCAGCCTCCTTATTCGCCTGACTTGAGTCCTTGTGACTTTTTTATCTTTCCGAGATGGAAAAATCACCTCAAGGGACGTCATTTTGGGACCATAGACAACATTCAAACGGCTGTAACCGACCAGCTGAAGGCTATTCCAGTATATGAGTTCCAGCACTGCTATAGGAATGGAAGACCACTCCAGCGCCGGGGGGGGGCCCCAAAAAAAAAAAATAAGGAGACAATACTGAATTGTAATTCTATTCGAATATAAATTTTAAAAAAAAATCTCTACTTAATATACACACCTCGTACATTATTCATACATAATCGATCATTAATCAATTATTTAATCATGCAATAATTGTAGAATTAATTTGTTTGGTTTTATTTCTTAAATTATTATTGATATTTTGTATTAAGGCAAATACTTTCAGAAAATAGTTTTTTTGACTTCGAGTAGTAATCTTCTTGTACAATGCGACACGTAATATGTATGTAACTGCTTTTTCGAAACAAAATCATAATTATGTAAACTAATACCCAATTACAGTCGTATTTAAGTACATAATATGTATCGAAATCAATACACATTTCAATAAAATAAAAAAAATACAGCAATTTTCGAATGCTGTGTAAATTAATTGTTATAAAACTACGATGACTATTACTTCTGTATTTATTAATAACGAATATATCAAAGTAGGCGTCGCAAAACAACGTTTCAAATTACAGCATTCGTCTTGTTATTAGTTTTAGGATCAGTAAATTACTTTATTTCTCTAGTATCAAATGTTTGTTGATACGATCAGGTTCGATTTAGTGGAAAAATGCGCGACAAAGTGCCTAAAAAGAGGTCCACGTCCATGTCGAAGAAGGTCGATGTTGGCCAGCAGAGAAAAAAAGTACGAAAGTTCGATAGGCGTAATTTCGTTTTAAAAAAAGGTGAGTCCGTTTAATTTGTTTACTACGTACCTACGACTAATTAATTTCGGTATGTTTTCAAACTGGACGACCTTGTCGGTGTTGTTCGGCTATTTACGTTTATCAAGTTCAATGATTATCCGCTGATTATAATTAACTGTCATTGAATGAATTTCAAATATTTGGCAGCTAAATTAGGTGTACCTTATAGTTGCGTATGTATGGCTATTGCCTATGTAATAATTCTATTCTCGTATTCTATTCGGATAGCCATTTATATGAATATTAAAAGCTTGTGATATATTTTTATGTGTAATAGATACATCATATACTTTAATGTGTAATTGCTTGTCGATAACGATATGCTAATACGTTAAGTGCCAGTTATGTTTTAAGTCAATAAGTTACAGGGTGGGAAACCATTTCTGGTTTCCTTATTTTATATCTCCTACATACTATACAGTGTGTCCACGTTAAGGACTTGACACCGAGTGAGAAATTGGTTGAATGATAATTTTCCTAATTGCTGGATAGGAAGAAGTAGTCCTCTTATTCGTTGGCCGCCGAGATTCCCAGACATTACGCCTCTCGTATTAGAGCAGCATGTCAGAGTATAACTCGACAACAGTTACGAAATGTAATGAGGAATAGTCGTCGACGTATTGAAAAATGTATAAGAGAATTGGGGGGATTAATCGAAATGATTATGATTTAACTTTTTTTACAGACTTCCATTTGTTGTATTCTAATTTCTTAATTTTTTAAAAAAATTGTAAGTATTGAATAATACAATTTAAAAAAAGGAATCCGTTTTTTTCTCGGACACCTTGTATTTTAGAACAATGAAAATCTGCACAGCTATATTTTAATTAATGATAAAGAAAAATTCGTCATCAGTTTTTTTCTAAAAAAAATCCCTAATAGTAGTTTTTGACATTTGAGACCATAAAAGTGGCCGTAGTTGGCCATGATTACAGACCAAGAATAAAGTTACGCGCTCGGTGAATGCGCATTTTGAATATCTACCTAATAAAAAAAAGTTCATCAAAACCGGTCGAAAAATAAAGATTTTATAAGGGTGGTAAGTCCTTAATACGTGGACACACTGTATGTATTATATTTTTTCTTCTGTTTTTTTTTCATTCGCCGAAATCTCACAGTAGTTAAGCATATGTTATGATGATGAATATACAGAGTTGTTTTCAACTTGATCTTATAAATTAATATAAAAACGCTTCTTTAGAGGAAGGCTTAATGTGTCATAATATGAAATTGTTTATTAAACATGATGACACGAGTTTCTCGATTAGAGAAATTGAAATGTTAAATCTACTACTTATACAGGTTGATCCTAGAAGATATCTCATACATTTAACAGCGTGTTGCTGGATCCAATTTATGTCGATTTAACACAATTTACCTACCTATTTTCGAACCCAACTAGTTTTTTTAACTGCTAATCTGTTTTTACTGTTTCTATCACATTGACATCTACCGCCCATGAATTAATAAGAGATAAGCTTTTGTTTTCTGTAGCCACCTTTTATCGAAAAACTAAACGGTCATAAAATTAAGCCAGATTTAAATGCAATTTTCACGAAAACGGTTAACTTTTCAAATTTTGAGCAAGAATAAGATTCCTTTTTATTTTTTTAATTGTCTTCAATATAGTTTAACCAGATTAAGATATTTTATCTAGTCTAAGAATTATCGACCAAAAACGAATCAAGTTTCGGGCTATCTACCCGTCAATTTTAAGTGAGATACATATGTACATACATAGCTAATAATCTAGCTGATTATTTGTATCCTAAGAATGAACATGTATAGATTGAAATTTCGAAAGCTTTCTGGACCGATTCGACTACCTTAACCTGGGGTACCGTTTACGACATACATTTTAGGAACACCTTTTAGTTTAGTTTTTGAGATTAAATGTAAAAGTAAAATATGTCGAAAAACTGCATATGGAACCGCTGAACCTTAAAAAGTGGTTATTAATTTTAAAAATGTTTTGCTGGCATCATTTTAAGTTGATCTTGAGATTTTAGTAATTTTTTAAGCAATTTTCCTCGAGTCAGATAAAAACCGGCAAAACTAAATAAGACGGTAAAATGTATGGAGATGAAACTGCATGATGATTTTTATTTTCTAATGTACGCTTTCAGTCTCTTGGTAATAAACAATTTTAGAACATCCTCGTCGTTTTTGGCACTTGACTGAATTCATTTGAATACTCAATTTGAACGTGCACGTATATGAACAAAACTAGCAAAGGTGTGAATACACTGTCCTCGTTATTACTAAAGTATGACGTGTATTTTATAAATAAATTCGCGAATTATATGTATACGTATGTATATGTGTTAAATATACCCACACATCAGTTGCTGTTCACCTTATTTTGTTCAAAATCGCAGCTGGGCTTTGTTAGCACGGACGCTTACGGTTAATAAAATACTGCAATCATCCAAGTATATTGAAAATAGTGAAACATTCGCAATTAAGAATAATCGTGAATAAGCTGGATTGACACACTATGTCCAGAAAGGAATTGTAAATAATACTGTCTACTAAATGTTTTTGCACTCATTTCCCCACCCTCACCAATGTCGTCATATCGCTGGACCAAAGCTCCTCCCATAGTATATTTACACGTGTTAAAGCGAGACATAAAACAACACGTACTTGCAAATTGCGAACCCCCCCCCTAAATTGTCAAGTAGGAACCAAAATAGTCGGGGGATTGCGCTTGCAGTTGCCTTCAATGACCTTTTTTTTGCTTTTTTTGTTTAATCTGCATTGGACGCCCCCCCCCCCAAAGAAAAATACTGGCTACGCCCTTGCAACCAGGAGGGCCATAAAGGACTTATTAAGAGAAAAACATATTTCTCACAGGGCGAAAGTCCCAGGGTTGAGACAATCGCGGATGTTCATTGCCGAACTATCCTGGAATAAGTCGATAGACCTTATAAAACTGGGTAGAATCCAGCTGAGATGGATAGTAGGACTGTTCACAGAACACTACCCACTCATGCGACATCTCACCACAATTGGGGTGAAAAATGATCCCGATTGCAGGAGGTGTGGAGAGGAGGAAGAAACCCCCTTCCACATATTATGGGAATGGCCAGCACTGACAGTTTTTAGCTGTTAGGCATTTGAATTTTGGGGCTACAACAATAGAACCAAAAGAAGTAACAGACGCTCCGCTAGGAACTGTCCTTGAATTTATTAAGGAAACAGGACTAATGGAATGACTAGCCTGTAATTGCCATTGTAGCCCCTAGCGACTATTACTTGTTCGCAAATCGATTTGGTTATGATATAATAGATGGACAAAATTTGAAGATTAAAAAAATGTATTACTTGAATCGATTAACCTATTGGTATTTTTTTAAAAAATTATAAACCAATAACAAAAGTATATAACAAAAAAATTTAATTTTTTAAATTCAAATAATTTTATTAAAAAATATTTTTCATTACCTTCAAAAACACCCTTTTATTAAAAATACCCCTTTTATCATTTTTTCACTTCTAAGTATTACAATATTATTTTAATAATTTTTAATAGAAATTTCAAAATCAAGAAAGAGATTTTTTTACAACAATAAAGTATATAATATTACCTTTTTAGAAGTAGTTTTCTTTTTTCTCTGAGTAAATTTTTTATCACATTTAAAGACTTACTATAAATATTTATGCATTAATAATATTAATTTAAAAAAAGGAGCAATAATTTTTTTTTTTTTTGATGTATTTTGTTATTTATTTGATGGTTTTTATTAAAAAAAAAGATATTTTTTTTTTTTATTTATATTTTTTTTAGTTTTTAATTTTTGTTTTTTTTTTTTTTTTATTTTATTTAGATTTTAATTGTTTAATGTTTTTGAGATTTTTTTTTTTTTTTTTTAAAGTTTTTATATTTTTGTTTTTTTTTTACCGAAATTTCCTTTAATGATTTAAAGAGTAATTTATTATGTAAAAATTTTTAAATATTAATAAAAACCTAAAAAAATTGGTTTTATTTTTACTATAGAAAGTCATAGATATTCCCCATATTCACTTATATAAAAGACACATATGAAATATAAAATAAAATTATATTTTTACCAAAATAATTTAATATATATAATATTTACCAAAGTTTTTTTTAAAACCAAAAGAATATTTAAAAGCTAGAAATATAATTTCGCAAAGGTTAAGAGAACAATTAAATTTTAACGATGCAAATGAAAATTTATATTAAAAAACGTGTGCAATCTTTTATTAGACATTGAAAAGTTTCTGTCCTGGATATACACTGTCAACATATTTGTTTATATCCACCAAATAATTCTAAAAATATGTATGTGTATTGTCGACAAAAAATATTTATAATATCAATTGAATCATCTCCAGCCACCAGACTGGGTTCAGGTTTGAAAAATCGACTGTGTTTACCGCCCATAAGCCCCCGCACTAATTTTTTGCATGAATCAAATCGTGATGCAACATGCCGCATTACGCGACATTGACAAACTAAGATCGCAATTACTCGTCCCGTTACGAAAATACCCACTGAGAAACGAACAAGAAGGCAGGTGACGCAGGTAACAACGTTGTAGACCATAAATCAATTCCCTCTCTTATTAAACTCCTCTTTGTAAAGCAAATTTATACATCGCAGACGTAAAAATATGAGCAGCGGTTTATATTAGACCGCAATTTTATCATTTTACTTTGATATATTTTCAAACGAGTCCGTTCAGCGTGTACCGCGAAAGTTCCCGACGAATTCCGATCTTGGTTTCGCGCTCTACGCGCTCCGGTAAAACTACGAAAAGTAGGCGCGAAGCCGTCAGTCAAATTCAGGACGTACCCTGTTTAAATTGGAAAAGTGGTAGTGACAGTGCGCAAAAAAATGAAGACCCCCGCGATAGGCATCGACCTCGGCACGACCTATTCCTGCGTCGGAGTGTGGCAGCAGGGCAAAGTGGAGATCATCGCCAACGACCAGGGGAACCGCACCACCCCCAGCTACGTGGCCTTCACGGACACCGAGCGTCTCATCGGCGACGCGGCCAAGAACCAAGTGGCCATGAATCCCTCCAACACGGTGTTCGACGCGAAGAGGCTCATCGGGAGGAAGTACGACGACCCCAAGATCCAGCAGGACCTGAAGCACTGGCCGTTCAAAGTCGTCAACGACGGCGGAAAGCCGAAGATCCAGGTGGAGTTCAAGGGCGAGAACAAGCGGTTCGCCCCGGAGGAGGTCAGCTCCATGGTGCTCACCAAGATGAAGGAGACTGCGGCCGCTTTCCTGGGGAGGGACGTGAGGGACGCCGTCATCACCGTGCCGGCGTATTTCAACGATTCCCAGAGGCAGGCCACGAAGGACGCCGGCATGATAGCAGGTTGGTACAGGTTATCGATCGGATTAGTTTTTCCGTACTTGCATGTCTTATGGTTGACGGTGGAGACGGATAGGTCATGATTTATGCTTGAGTTTGTTCTAAATTACGTAGCGAGTGATTTAAGTCGATTTAGTGCATGGGATCGATATTGTAAAGCTCGTGAACAGGAAGTAGAGGCTCTGTGTTGTTATTATGTTGCAATTGGCTATTGAAAATACTCGTGCTACTTTTAGGTCGATTATTCAAGCGTTGATGAACCGACTTTTTGTCATGCGGGGTTTATTGAACAAACGTATTTTGCTCTCTTCTAAAGGAAGAACCCCGCAGGATCCTTAGGGAAAATGACTCTCGATCACACTCTCTGTAACTTCAGATTCTGGTAGTCCTTGACAATATAAAATGGAAATGCCAATTACATCCTTTGAAAAGTAAGTTTTGCAGTAACGCGTAATTACTGTACGTCTGTAAGTGTGTCTGTATGTATGCATGTATGCAGGTATATATACAGGGTGTCCCAGAATGATTTATATACGTTTATAAGCCTTAACTTCTCTACTACTAAAGATATGGGAGTGCACAAAAGCGACGTCAATTTGTTGCTGAAGAAGTGTATGCCAGCGTTAAAAATGCCGCCTCCAGAAAGCTGCCCTCGCAGTCCCACCCCAAACTTCTTCCACTGCAAAAATATCTCCACTATTTATGTACCGATTTTCAATAAAAAAAGTTCAGTAGAGAATAAAGAGATGTAGACATTTTAGCACAAATAAGGACTTCTAGAATCTAAAGTTTCAGAGAGTTTGATTGATTTGGAGAGAAGAGAGAAAGAGAGATAGAGAGAGAGAGAGAGAGATAGAGAGAGAGAGAGAGATAGAGATAGAGAGAGAGAGAGAGAGAGAGAGAGAGAGAGAGAGAGAGAGAGAGAGAGAGAGAGATTGGATCTCCCATAAGGATCCTGCAGGTCCTTTTGGTTGATAAGTTCTTTTTAAGCATTGGCAATCAAATATAGAAGAGAATTGTATTCGTGGTTTAATGTACCTCTTTGTGTCGTTGATCCATTTCTCGGTAGTTTACGTGATTTTAAAAAGCAGTGTCAGTTGACTGCAAGCTAAATGGTCCCGCCTGTTTATACCTCATCCGATCCGTTTCCAGTTAAGGAATTGAACGAATTTCAGGAATAAACGTGCTCCGCATAATAAACGAGCCCACTGCGGCGGCCCTAGCCTACGGCCTGGACAAGAACCTCAAGGGCGAGAAGAACGTGCTGATCTTCGACTTGGGGAGGCGGTACCTTCGACGTGTCCATCCTGACCATAGACGAGGGGTCGCTCTTCGAGGTCAAGGCGACCGCCGGCGACACTCACCTGGGCGGCGAGGATTTCGACAATCGTCTGGTGAACCACTTCTCCGACGAGTTCAGGAGGAAATACAAGAAGGACCTGTCGAAGAATCCCAGGGCGCTGAGGAGGCTGAGGACGGCTGCCGAGAGGTAGGTATCGGGGGGCAGCAGCAGGTCATTACATTCTCGGATGGCAAAAAATATATAAGGTTTTCCTTTTGTTCGTTTGGTGATTTTCGGGCGAGTATGGTGGATGTTCCAATACAGTAATGCCGTGTTTTGCAAAAAACGCCTTCATAAACAAATCAGAATGGGCCGGTGCATTGTCTTGGTGAATCTTCCATGACTTGGTCTTCCACAAATCGGGTCTTCGTCATCTCACACGCTCACGAAGGGCCATCAGAACCTTGATGTAATAATGTTGAGTCTGACCCTCAGATTGGCTGACCCTTTGTGTCTGACCCTTTGGTCGTAAGTAAAAAACCACGATTCATCACAAGTAATCATCGTCTCTAACAAGCCTGGATCAGTGTCAATCTAGTTTAGAATGTCAGTGCAAATGTTCATTCTTGATTCCTTTTGCTCGGGAGTGAGGAGTTTTGGCACCACTTTTGAGCAAACTTTGCGCATGTTGAACGTTTCATGCAAAATCTGGCGAACACATCCTTTGTCGAGTCCTGTTATTTCAGCAAGCCCACTTATGTAAATTACCAGTTATTGGACGATGATCTTCGCGGATTAAGTTACCAATTTTTAAGTTACCAAACGTTTCAACCATTCAAAAACTTGTGTGCGGGATAAACATTCATTACCGTACACTTCTTTTAACATTGCACAAGTTTATGTAAAAGTTTTCCCCAGTTTATTAAGAAACTTGAGACTAATCCGTTGCTTCATCTAAACACTTAACATTTTTTCGACGCGTCACGTGCGTAGACTAATTCAAACGACTGCTACAGTCAAACTGAGCGACCAACTGGCTTGTCCAGCGAGCTCAAGGTGGGGAAAGTATCACCAGCCAAAGTTCTGTTCAAACTTGTGGCGACACGCTCGCAGCGCGCTGGTAGCAGCATCAGTTCGGTTATTTAATAGCCACACCTCGTACATATGCGAATTTGCAAAACAAAAGTGTTCGTATTTTGGGTAGTAGATAGAATATAGAAGGATATTGTAGCAGATAAAATTTACCTTGCTACACGCTATAAAAAGGTCGCGGCTGGGCGAGAAAATTTTTATTCCTATTGACTTTTTGTGTCCATATCTAATTTAATATACATATGTATTATCCTATTTCCTGGCTTTCTGTTACCTATTAAATACGATTTTCATAATCATATTTTAAAAATTCATAATCTATATTTTAATCAAAGGACCTTGCATATTTTTAGTCCCATAAATCATTTAGGTACGTTGTTTACGTAATATGTAGATAAATCAAAATCGGTTTGACATTGAGATAAATCACTAGTTACTATTAGTAATCTAATTTTGATTAAAATAATTATTATTGAATGAGTTAAAGTCAAACCAAACCTAGTTTTGTCATTCGAATGTTGCATATAGTGGATTGTAATGTTTATCGCATTCCAAAGTGCCAAAGTGGTAGTATGTATGTATATGTATATGTGTAAGTTATTAAATGTTGGAGGATATTGATTTTCTTTGGGTTGTAACTTTCCTTGTTTTTCCAGTTTCGTGTTTTCTATAATTGGTAAAGATTGTCAGAAAGGTTCACTCTTTTATTATACCGGTTTATGTAAACTGAGAAAAAAAAGTGATTTATCACGTGTTTTTTATTTATTTACTTGTGGCTGATGGAATTTGAAATTCAAGTAATTTCGTAAGGAAGCACGGAACGCATACCAGATTGTATTGGGTTATTGACAAACCCAATTGCAAATCTATAATGGCAAAAATACCTCAAAAACGCCTGCGAAAGATTTTCAAAAACTTGCAGTACCGCAGAAAACCTCGTAAAATATATATGAAATTAATTTTCCATCATGTCAATTTCGCAATTTATTAAGGACCGTTTCCTCTGAAGGGCAAAGCGCACCCTCAGCTCGAGCACGGAGGCCTCCCTGGAGATCGACGCCCTCTACGAGGGCATCGACTTCTACACCAAGATATCCCGGGCCAGGTTCGAGGAGTTGAACTCCGACCTGTTCAAGGGCACGCTGCAGCCCGTGGAGAAGGCGCTGAACGACGCGCACATGAGCAAGTCCGACGTCCACGACGTGGTGCTGGTCGGCGGCTCCACCAGGATCCCCAAGATCCAGTCGCTGCTCCAGAGCTACTTCAACGGCAAGAGCCTCAACCTCAGCATCAACCCGGACGAGGCGGTGGCCTACGGGGCGGCCGTGCAGGCGGCCATCTTGAGCGGCGACACCAGCTCCAAGATACAGGACGTCCTGCTGGTGGACGTGACTCCGCTATCCTTGGGGATAGAGACGGCCGGCGGGGTTATGTCGAAGATTATCGACAGGAACGCGAGGATTCCCTGCAAGCAGACGCAGACGTTCACAACGTACTCGGATAATCAACCCGCGGTTACCATTCAGGTGTTTGAGGGAGAGCGAGCCATGACCAGAGATAATAACTTATTGGGTAAGCCGTTGCCACCGTGAAATAAGGCCTGGGCGTTTGCGAGTGACGTCACCACCCCGAGGTTTAGCTGTTTGGAATCTATTTCAAATACAAATTATGTTACAGTGAAGTAGATATACAGTTAACATAAGCTACTACTTAAATTTAATTTATCCAGCCTGTCACATGTCTATTTCACATAACAAGTCATGTGTTATTTGACTAGAATGGAACATTAATTCTTGTTTTGAAGGTGTGTATAAAAGATATAGGAACTTCATGTAATTAGGAACTTCACAGGCAATACAAAAATGTTTACCTTTAACCCATTTCTGCCGAAAACACCACTCCCGGTACATCGCTCTTCAGGCCTCATCTCATAACTAATACTATTTGCGACAGAAAAATTTGACAGGGACATATTTTTAAAGTTAAAGACGTGCCCTTTCTGATGGTGTCCATGAAATTCCTCCAAAAAATTATTAATCATGAAAAAAAAAGCAGTTTTTTTCAAGGGGTTTCCGGTCTGCAATGGACCTAGAACCTCACTAACCGATGGAATAAATTGTTGAACTTTAAGTATACGTGGTTTAAAGATCGATTTTTTCCCTTATGCTTTCAAAATGGCGCCTGAACTGCAAAATTTTTGCATAAAAATTCAAGAATATTTTATTGGAAAAAGATGCACTTTTACAAAAAATTGTCAAGAATAAAAAGTTTTTAAAATCACTCAATGAATGCACTAGAATTTTTTCAAAATTTGTGAGCTATTTTTTGGGATTTTGCAAATATGTACTTTTTTGCAAAATTTAAAAAATTGCTCAAAAAAAATCTGAAAACATTCCAGTGCATTCATTGATTGATTTTAAGAACTTTTTATTCTTGATAATTTGTAGTGAAAATGCATTGTTTTCGAGAAAAATATTTCTGAAGATCAAATTAGTATCGAAATTTAGAAATTTTTTTCTCGAAAACAATGCATTTTTACTATAAATGGTCAATAATTAAAAGTTCTTAAAATAATCATGCACTGGAATGTTTTCAGAATTTTTTTAAGAAATATTTTAAATTTTGCAAAAATTGGCTTTTTGCAAAATCCAAAAAAATTGCTCAAAACACTTTGAAAAAATTCTAGTGCATTAATTGAGTGAGTTTTAAGAACTTTTTTATTCTTGACAATTTTTTGTAAAAGTGCATCATTTTCCAATAATTCTTGAATTTTTACCCAAATATATTGCAGTTCAGGCGCCATTTTGAACGCATAAGAGAAAAAAATCGATCTTGAAACCACGTATACTTAAAGTTCAAACATTTATTCCACCGGTTAGTGAGGTTCCAGGTCCATTGCAGACCGGAAACCCCTTTAAAACGTGTGTTTTTAAAAAAACTGCGTTTTTTCATAATTAATAATTTTTTGGAGGAATTTCATGGACACCGTCGGAAAGGGCACGTCTTAAACTTTAAAAATATGTCCCTGTCAAATTTTTCTGTCGCAAATAGTATTAGTTATGAGGCACTGAAGAGCGATGTATCGGGAGTGGCGTTTTCGGCAGAAACGTGTTAAGAGTTTTGATACACTGAATACTTGGAACTTGTGCGCTGCACAAACCACAAAAACTTGGAATAAAAGAGAGCATTACGGGCATACAATAAACTGTCCCACGCAGCTTTGTTCCACGTTTCGCTGTAAGTGCCTACGTCACAAAATATTACGTCAAAGTACTGCGGCCTTATTTCTCGGCGGTAACGGATAAGGTAATGTTTTACGAAGAGATTGCAATATTAAAACGTGATAAAAGCAATGTTATTTGAGATGAATAATTAATTAATTTGTACCACTAGTCCTATTTTTGTTGGAAACCTTTCGTAGTTACGCAAAAATTGCCCTTCCAGGCACCTTCGACCTGTGCGGCATTCCTCCGGCTCCGCGGGGCGTGCCCAAAATCGACGTGACCTTCGACCTCGACGCCAACGGCATCCTAAACGTGTCCGCCCTGGAATCCAGCACGGGCAAGTCGAAAAAGATCACGATCAAGAACGACAAGGGCCGGCTGTCCAAGAAGGACATCGAGCGCATGCTGGCGGAAGCCGAGCAATACAAGGAAGAAGACGAGAGGCAGCGGGAGAGAGTGGCGAGCAAGAACGGCCTGGAGAGCTATGTGTACAGCGTGAAACAAGCCGTGGACGAATGCGGGAACAGACTCAACGACGGCGACAAGAAGAAGGTGCAAAGGGAATGCGAGAACTGCATCAGGTGGTTGGACAGCAATCAGACGGCGGAGAAGGACGAGTACGAGTTCAAACTGAAGGAGGTGACCAGGATCTGTTCGCCCATCATGACCAAGTTGCATAGGGGCGGGCAGAACCCCGGCCAGGAGCAGGACGGGCCCACCATCGAAGAGGTGGATTAAAAGCGGCCCTCGTTTTTGCTCTAAGTTTCGATCGGTTTTGTACTTAGATTATTAAATGTTTGTTACACTTTTCATTTGAGTTTTTTTATTTTAATTTGGTTTTAGACCGTTATTTTTCTGCAGTAGTGATGCTATCAATAGTTATTGCTGTAGATTTCAAGTACACATTCATAAAAGACACGCTCTAACTTAGTTGGTATTTACAGATTGATCTAATTTTACCACTGCTGTATTATTATTAGTATATACCCACAATTTTGACCCTTATATAAATTATGTTGTATAATGCCTCTTAACTGCGGCATTCTGATAAAATATGAATTTAAAAATACGCTAAACTATTGTATGTAAGATCTACACGTACACATTTTATTTTGTATGCACAAATATTGTACTGCAAAATATTGGTGTGTTGCTAGATTAACCAAAATTCTAGTGATTACTAAATGTGATAGATATCGAAAAATAAGTAGTATTGGAACAGTATTAACTTGGGAATAAAAATGAAATAAAAGGCTGTTAATGTAGACTGCTAATTTGTTATGGTTATAATTATTATAGCTATGCCCTTTTCACTTCTATCTCCTCTTTTTCCTCTCCTTTCTCCCTTCCAAGAAAACTCTAAATATACCTACACCTACTATTTGCGCTTATCCATTTCACTTTGCCATTGAAATACTAGTCATATCCATATTCAAGTTGTGGAATGGTATTATCAATGAAAAGGTTTCAAAAAAACGTTCTGAAATTTAGAGATTTTAAATGTGACATATTTGACGACGAATGACGAACCGATCATTCTCGCTTCGTGAGATTTTAATGGATTTACCGTCAGCGTGTGTTTGGGAAAGACTCCGGTGGTTCAAGAGTCAACTTTGTTGGACACACCGGAATACGTATAGTCCCATTCACGCACACTAGAGGGCGATACCTCTTAGGTAACCCCACCGCAGCTCTCTTGGTCAGATTTATCACACTGATAACGTCTAATGAGATTGAAATCCGGATCTGTGATTTGTGGTGGTGAATGATTGTGGACGGAAGGTCATTCTCACTGCAGTGTGCAATGGGCAAAACTCTTATTTTACTACTCTTTCTTGGCTTTTACCTTGGACAATATATTATAAAACATAGATAAATTAAAATAAGCAAAAATATTTTATTTTGTTTACTTCAGGGTGTTATTATTATGCCGGAGGAGAGGGGAACGTATTTTAAAATCAAATAAAATACGGCCTTAACTTGGAAGATTTCAAGTATTTATTATTTTTAAACTTGGTCTAAATGTGTTTTTTTTTTCAGCAGTTGTTTTTGTGTTTCCATTATTACATGTAGTTGGTATTATTTTCTCAGACTACTTTTAAAATACCTTATTTTACTGTCTAATTAAAAACTAATTACAAAATATAAGAAAATGTTTAAAAAAATTATAACTGAGTTGTGGTTTGACGGTATATGTATTTTAATCAGTTGTCATGAAAAATGGGACTATATACGAGGTGTGTAAATTAAGTAATGGCACTGGCAATGTAGCGCCCGATTTAGCAACACTGCGGAGACGGCACTTGGAAGGTTAACATATAATGCACCTTCAGTACAAGTTTGAACTTGTTAGAGTTATTTGTTTGTTTTTTATGACTGACTGCGGAATGCCTTCATCTTCAAGAACTGATGAAAATGTCGATAGAATACAGGATCTTGTGCGTTCAGATCGTCGGTTGACGACAAGAATGATCGGGGACGAGTTAAATTTGAATCACACCACTGCATCAGATTTTGACTAACGAATTGGGAATGAGAAAAATCTGCGCAAAAATGGTTCCAAAAGAACCTTTCGCAGGAACAAAGGGACATCAAGAGAGAAAGGTGTCTTGACTTTTTGGAATTGATTGAAAATGATCCCCATTTTATGGAACGTGTCATTACTGGTGATGAAACTTGGGTGTTTGAATACGACCCGGAAACCAAGCGCCAAGGCAGAGAATGGCACACTTCAAGCTCTCCAAGACCCAAAAAAGCAAGAATGAGCAAGTCGAAGATCAAATGCATGCTAATTTGCTTTTTTGATAGCTAGGGAATTGTTCACAAAGAGTTTGTGCCTCCAGGCCAAACAGTAAATCAACACGTTTACAGAGAGGTTCTCGAAAAACTTCGAAAAAGAGTCATGCGGGTGAAACCAAACATACAAGTTAGTTTCCCGAGATTGAAAAATCACCTCAAGGGACGTCATTTTGGGACCATACAAAACTTCAAACGTTGTAACCACCAACTAAGTATTCCAGTTAGTTCCAACACTGTATGGGAATGGAAGAACCGTCTAAGGCGCTGTGTGGCTTCCCAAGGAAGGAGACAATACCGAATTGTAATTCTATTCGAATAAAAAAAAAAAAAAAACCTGTCTCATTAACTAATTTACACACCTCGTATAAATTAAACTGTTGAGATATTTGTAACACTTCGATTTATTTAGGCGAAAATTGTTGTACCTGATTTACTGACGCGGACGTCATGTATATGTACGTAATCATAATTTGCCTTCCCTTTATCGCCGTTGCTTTTTAAATTACTCGAAAATAATTCCATTCTTACTTATTTTAATTAAAAATTGCGCAGCGCAATTTCGATCCAATCGAAGATAAACATCAGACTAATTGAGTTCGTATTATTTATGCAATTTCAACCGCAGGTAGACACAATGGAATTGCTACCATGGAGTTAGCACTATGGGTCGCTGCACAAACCATTATGATAATAATATTGTTGAGATATAGTTTCCTGCCTTACAGACGTCGTGGAAGAAAAAGGAGATGGAATGATTATTATGTCGTTAACACTGCACTAGGGTCTAACTGAAATAGGGTATTTACATCGAACACACCCTACAATGATCCTGAGATAATTAAATTTTCATTTACTAAAAGAATTAAATGTTTTACGCCAGTCAATAGAGCTCGAAAAAGGGGTGTTTATGACACGATTGATACCTGAAATCCGACTACGGGATACTTTTTTTAATAACAAATTAGTGAAAAACAATGGAGTTTTTTCAGTTTTTTTGCTTGTAGGAGAAAAGCTATTGAAGCAATCACATCGCATCCAATAGGAAAGTTGTAGAGAATTAAAAAACGTTTAAAATGAAAAAAAAATCAAGTCAATTCAACGGTACATTTTTCGCTGAGAAAACTCGGAAAAAACGCAAAAAATTACCTTTTCTTAATAAATTCCTAATTCGAGTATGTTTGCATTTGAAGAGTCAATCTTGTGGGAAAATGTAGGTAATATCATGAAGAATAAGTGTGCACAAACTGGATTATGTCCGATGAATAGTTTTTGCACAATAGTCGAATAAAGTTTTTTACATCGTATTTTGAATATTCCATAACACGTCGAGCGATAGATTAAATAACATTTTCTCGACGGATTCGGAAACTACAATTCGTCCATTTACTTTGTTTCATTTAAATGTCATTAAATTGGTGTAAAACGCCTCTGAACACCGTGCAAAATGTTCGACGGCGCGCTGACAGCCGAACGTGGTATATATGGAGGGGGAGCGAGGGGAAGCGGCGGCAGGGACCAGCAAATTTCGCGCGGTGTTCAGAGGCGTTTTACACCAATTTAATGGCATTTAAATGAAACAAAGTAAATGGACGAACATGGCAGAGCAAAAATTAATGTGTGGGGTTCTTTCTCGTATCATGGTACTGGGCCAATATTTTGGATCAAGCCTACGATAACCGCATTAGTCTACGGTCTACGTTGATATAATGAGAGAAGTAATGTTGCCCTATGTGGACTGGAATATGCCGCTCAGATGGGTCTTACAACAGGACAATAATCCAAAACATATCAGCAGACTAGCAAAAGGCTTTTTTTGCACAAAATCGAGTTCAGGTTATGGAATGGCCCTCACCATCACCACGGCTCAGTCACCAGACCTGAACCCAATTGAAAATCTTTGGGTCCACTTAGTGCGTTTGTCCGAACATATAGTTGTTAGGGCGCGTAGTCTTCTTGGCGGGTACCTTGTCGATTTCGTGACAGCACGCCTATGGCGCCGACCTGCGCCAAAGCTTTGCGTGTTGTATAAGCCCAAGGGGATCCAGACATCCGCGAAGAAATATAACCGGGTCGCACGCTGCCGTGACTCATCGGCACAAATCGACCTGTAGTTCTGAAAACATCCAATTTGAATGTTTCACGACGGTTAATATAGCACTATTTCGTGTTCTCGGGTACTCGGCGGTCGAGCAGTCGTAGTCCGTCCTTTTACTCCTCGGTTCTGCCACCACGTACGATTTAAAGAACACCTACGGAAAAATCTTGCACGGCAATGGCCGTGTGCCAATAACGCTGTCACTTGTTGATCGACTTTAAATTGCAAAAGCCGGATGAGGATCGTTCGTCCTCCCTTGCGGAGCTTTATGCCAAACTAATGTCGCTTATATGTATATATATATATATATATATGTATTTTTACTTCTAAATCTGCGCGGCGAAATGAAACCTGTCACTATGTTTTTTTTTTAATTTATATTGAATAAATACGGCTAAAAATGTTCTGAAATCAGGGCTACGACGATTTAAATAAACTGATTTTTTTAATTAAAATCTATTGAAATCAAAACCACAATTAGTCCCATTTTTTGAAAGACCCATTTTTTGAAGATTGCTTATATTCTAGTAATTTTTATACAACAGTATTGATCTTTTTTTTGCTTCTGATAGGATTACAGCTTGTGAAATTCTGCGTCTAATAAGCCCAAATTAAAGTTGATATGTCGATTGTGTGCAGATATCGCTAAAAAAAAGTAAAATTATTTTTTTAAAAATGTTTCGTGTCTAGGAAAAATGTTTCCAAAATGGCTTGGTTAGTCAGATAGAATACTCTGAAGATTTTTCTTTAATGTGAGGCCAAGAACTTTAAAATTTATTTAATATTCTCGTAGATATGCACGGTTTTTTTTAAAACACCGCGATTTTACTTTTTTAACGATATATTTTCACATAGGCCGCGGCGATAGCTCAGTAGGTAAAGCGCCAGGCGAGAAGATGGCGATTACTCCGAGAGCTATTATCCGCGCGGGTTCGAATCCCGCCTGTGGCAATTGGTACCTGTCACAGGGTTTGGTTGTGTGTCCTACGTCTTTTCCATATGTATTTCCCTTCTGCACAGTTGTAATGACTCTTAGAGGGAGAATGTCAATTTCTGTGGTGTGATTTTTTATTATATAGCCATCTCCATAAAATTAGTCTAAACTTCTCGAAGATAACTCCCAGGTATACACCAGGTATACCTCATCGGCGACCTGGATGTCTACATTTTAATTTATAAGGTTCTGAGCAAAATTTTAACCCTCTAGGACATAGATTCCCAAAGTGGTCTATATGGACACCCGGGAGTCGATTTCGATTTGCAGCGGGTCTATGTCAGCGAGATAAAAAAATGGGGATGCACGAGGTGTACATGGAGGTCCACGTGAGACGACACTATTTAGGCAGGTCATCATCAACATTTAAACATTCTGTATAAGTCTTATTACACCTAACACATATTCTGTTGGGTGTAATACACAAATTACTTTAAATCCTATCTACAAAAACACCATATCAAAGTGAGCAGCACTGTGTCAGCTGTCAAAAACACATTTTAAGTTAATAAGTTTGGGAAAATTCAGTATTAGACAGGCAGAGGGTCTACGAAAAACATTTAGTGGTCTATGATGGGGCAAACAAGTTTGAGAACCTCTGCTCTAGGATATCTGGCAGAGAGTTAAATTAAGCTCGTCTTTTTGAGCCATTATACTGGCTTTCCGGTACTCTAAAGATCAATTATAAAAATAAAACCAATAAAAATAAAAAACCACAGTGAAATAATGTAAAAATAAGTACTTTTTTTTTTGTGTTTTTGTCAAGTCTCTGAAACAAGATTTTTAATTTCAGCCAAAACAATTTGTCTGTGTTAATCTTTTTTGTATACGCGACAGCTGGAGAATTAATGCTTTGAGATATGAATTTGAAATTTGAAACTTATCTTTATCACTTATCTAGTGTCAAGATCTGGAGCTGATTAGCTAGATTTTGAGCTTAATGGGTTGGGGGTTGGGGGATAAATAGGGGTAATACTAATACACTTTTTATTTGTCTTCAAGAAATTCACAATACAATATAACATTCTGAAAATATAAGGGTTTTTATCTTGATAGAGTCGGGGGTGGAATTGAAAATACAGGTAAATATGTCTATTCTTAAGTTTTCATATTAAATAATTCAAAACTAAGAAATTTATAAATAAAATAACGAGCCATTCAAAAAAAGACGTCATCAAAGTTGCCCGAGCAAAAAAAGACGTATTTCTATTCTTATTTAATTATTATTGAATTGTCAAGGCTGTCACATTATGTGACAGCCATTATTTATTTTACAATTGTGACAGCCATTTGTGAAAAGTTTGACAAAGCGAAACAAAAAAATTTCGCTTTGATTCGATGGCCTATTTTTTTATGGCTAGTATAAAATACTTCGTAAAATAAAATAGTCTAATAAATTCTCAAATTAAAAAAAAAATTGAAATAAGATGTAACCCCTATTTATAAAGAAATAAAATGTTTTTGTATCCAAAAGTTTTTAAATCCAAATTTAATTCAATTAAAATAAATATGAAGCAAGCTATGTCTTGACAATTTGTGTATTTTTAACAGCTTTGTTTTCTTTTTCAAATTAGTTTTTTTAGCAAAGCGCTTGGTGTTGTAAAATACCTCTTTTACTGTTACAATGCCCTGCAATTTGTTGCAATTTTAAGGCACTGTTCTACAACCAAGCGCTTTGCTAAAAAACTTATTAGAAGTGCTAAGTAAGTGCTAAAATAGGTATACCTAGTGGTATTTTTTTGTTTATTTGCCACTGAAAATTCTCTAAACAAATTATTTCAGTATTTTTATTATTGGCGATTAATTTTAGTTAAATAAAGTTATTATAAAAGCAAAAGTTGTACAATGATAGGTATTTTACACACGAGTTACCTCCAAAAAATTATTTTAAAAAAACGCCATTGTAATTTTTAAATTTCAATCGGAATAACTCACAAATATGAACTCCATTCAGTACGATTTAAATTTGGAAATAACAATGGCGTTTTTTTGTGATTTGTGAAAAATGTTTCCATTTTTTTTTTGCAGTTTTAATCGCATTGGGCTTACGCACTTTGTGGCATAATTCCTTTGTGCCATGTAACCAAGAAGCCAAGACAAAGTTATATTTCCCTGCCCTATAAAAACGGAACGGTCTACTTCTATGCTACCCGCATCGTCCTGTGAACGATTTACTAGTCTCAACTCTCAATCGTCCGCAGTCCGCACGCATACAACCAGAAATACAAAACGTTGTTCGCCCACAGTCTCTTTGTAGTTGAGCACGGGGAAGGGAGTCCACGTACTTTCTTAAGTCAGCTTAGCCGAGGAAACAGAAGAACGCGGTAATGGTGACGCTAGTGACGCAGAACGAAGAGTTTAAGGAATAATGTGGAATCTTGACTTAAAATTAGTAAAGGTCCAACTAAAATTAATGTACGGTAACGAACTATCCACATTAAATTAGTTTTAAATAAGATGTGAAGTGTCGGTGACGGTTATTTGTTGTTCCGTTCGTTATTTAAAGTCGGCAGTGACCAATGGTGATTGTAAAAGGTGTTGTGATTTTTTCTTTCGAACGAGACATTGAATCTATTTATCGTTCTGCAAATGCGAGCGTTTGCATAGTTTTTTCTTTATAGAAGTTTAGTTTTTTTTTGTACCATGGATAATCTTGCGAATAACCTAGGCCTAGGTTTACCCGAGGTAAGATTTTTAAACTTTTAAAACCTGATTCCGTACGGATTTTTAGCGTGTAAGATCATTTAAAGCAGGTGCGTAACCGTGTTTATAGTCTGTCGTCTGTCGATGCGGATTACTTTGGTGTTGTATAAGTATTTCTCTCGTATTTCTTACCTGAAACAGAATTTGTTACCTGGACCGTGAAGAAAATATCGTAAAATAAACTCTTTCTCGGTCATTGCTCAAGTCGCCTTCGGGGGATATTGCGAAATTGAGGCGAATAGTTTTCAAAATTTCGTCATTCGTGGTAGGTAATGGTTCTAATGGTATTCTAATCTACAGGTGCTGTTAAATTGGATATGTACTTGGTTATTTTTGTTTTTATGATGTCATTAGGCATATATTCCTTGTTATTACATTTAATGGGCATTATTATAATTGCATACCTACGTAATAGCTATTAAAGATGCCAGTTTTCAATACATGAGCAAATATAGGTGTATTTTTTTATCTGTCTCCTGTTGAAATGTTAAGTTATTTTTAATTAATCCTACGTGAATTTGATAACTTCCCGATAGCGATTGCAAACAGTAATACAATAAATAAATATAAGAGAGGTTTTAATGTATTTTTTCTAACTGCATCTGATAATTTTTTTTGTGTTTACTTATCTACTTAACGTAGGCTTTGTACCTAAATGTTTTTTTTTTAATTTAAAAAGTGAATTAAAACTTATAATTATGTTTACGAGTAGTTTAATTTGGGAATTTAATTTTTAAAGGATCTTCCGAGAATTTAAGTACATTTTTTTTATAGGAATTCGAAAAATAAACTAATTTTAGCAAATATATTATTTATATTTGGTAAAGTTGTATATACAGGTAGTTACTTTTATTAATGTCCAAATCTATAAAATCCTCATTTTCGAGATGATCAATTAATCCTTTTTTTGATTTAAAGGGCATCGAAAGCTGCTCTGGACCTATCGTCGTTTTTCAGATTCATCCACATGGCCTGCCGCGATTTTTTTTAACCCCGAAATTAAATACAAGTATTTAAATATCGATTTTTTAAAATTAAATATCTGCATCCATAACGTTAATCAGGACTCCTCAAAACCCGCATATACGTATGAAACTTGAACAAGAAATATACAAGATGTTTCTTTTTATACAATCTCAAAGTTATCGAGTTTAAGAGCCTCTAGACGAGTCAAGTGTGCCATGGAATTATGTCAAAACAGTTGAATGTTGTCTGGAATCACTTAAACTTAATTTTGACCTACCTGTCGTGGGCAAAAAATATTTTTTCGTCTAGCATGTGTAGGTGTTTATTATTAATAATACCTAGGCACCTATTTTTTTCCACTACTTACATAGGTCAAAATTAAGTTTAAGTGATTCTGATAACATTCACCTGTTTTGACATTCCATGGCACACTTGACTCGTCTAGCGGCTCTCAAACTCGATATTTTGCGAAAATTTGAGATTGTATAGCATGATGAAACATCTTGTACTGTATTTCCATTCTAAATTGAAAATAGGTAGAAAAAAGCAAGGTTGTCAGATATATTTTCTAAAATTGCTAAGCTATACAAGTATACTTCATGTTTCAGTAAACTGTTAGTTTGTGACGTTCTTAGAAAGCTAGTTTGGAAATATTAAAAAAAAATACATATATATAAATTTATTAGTTAGCATTAAAATAAAGCGTTTAAAGTTGCTGGAAAAAATAATTATAAATTCAAACAACTTTATGTATATTACTATACTTCAGAAAATTTTGAAGAGCCGGCAACGCGATGTCGCGATCCGCGAGCGAATGCCGATCCAGTATACTATTGGATTGCTTTGTATCTAATACTCCTTAAATACTTATTCGGTCCACTTCTACTTAAGACGCCAGTGACGTGTATTTGAGCTAGGTTTATTAACAGACAATTTTTTGAGATTGTCTGGCTAAGTAAATGAGCATTATTTACAGCAAATTATATCACAAATATTAAGAGTTTTGTATGCAGGCTAATTTTAATCTCCTATATTGATTTGAATGAAAAAAAAATATTTCACAATTTTCGAACTTATAAAAGATATATGCACGCCCATGGAATCATAAAGTTGCACCGATTTTTTTTGTTCCCCAGGCGTATTTATCATTTTCAATTAAAAATAGAAGGACCATACATATATTTTGTAAAATTTCGCAAATGGTTTTGAGGAGTCCTGATTAACGCTATTTCGTATTTTAAATAAAAAAAATCGCTAAATGGTTGTATTGAATTTCGGGGGTATAAAAAAATCGTAGCAGGCCATGGGACCGAATCTTGAAACAGAAGTAACGATAGGGTCAGAGGAAGCAGCTTTCGATGCCCTTCAAAAATCAAAAAAAGTTCAATCGATTATCTTGAAAAATGAGGATTTTATGGATTTGTACATATGTAGATAAAAGTAGACACCCTGTATATCTACGATTGTATAGTTATCTAGGTAGTTACAGAAAATAGTAGTAATACATATATATACTCGTATTAATATAGAATTAGATAAACAGGTTGAGCCACAGTTCAACGTGTCTGTTTTATTTGTAAAATTTCTACAAACCCAATACAACTCTACAGTAAGTAGTCCATACCGTGTATAAAATGTCTGCCAACATTTATTTTATCTGTTTCCTAGATACCTATAGATTTATTTTGAATACATATGTTCAATGACCTTTTGAGTAAATCGAGCGTTTTGTTTTCATAAACTCGGTGTTTATTTTGTTTTCACGCAAGATAACGCGCAAAAAAAAAGTAATTGTAAGGCTGTTATCGATATCGGTGGTACGCGCTTCTGAGCATTAAAAATATTCACTTTGAATATTAGATTTTACCTAGTGAATAAACAAACACTATACCTATTAATTAAGTATTTAATCTCTCAATCATTATTATTATACTCATATTATATCTACCATATATAGATATACTCATCATATTATATACAGGGTGTTTAAAAAAGACGCGGCAATATTTAAGCGGGTGATTGCCCAGGACACTAAAAAAAGTTTCTATAAAATAAGTCCGCAAACGCTTCGTTACCGCTCTACAGGATATTGAAGTTTAATTTTAAAAACAGGAAAAATTAGTCAGTGCTGTACATTCTTTTATCAATAAATTTGGTTAAAATGTCCCCCGACGTAATAAATTTAATATTCTAAAATCAGCACCTTAGTATTTCTACAAACAACAAACAATAATTTGAATTTCTAAATTAAAACAGCATTGGATTTAGGGGCGTACTAAAATGGTTTTTATTTTTTTACTCAAAAACGGTGCGTCGTACAATAAAATCTGAAGAAAGCGTTTTTCTTCATATTTCAACAAGGAATTGAAAAATTTTTATTTTTGGAAAAACCAGCGGCATCCTATTTTTTCCTTTAAAAATAGCCAGTGACATGCCGATACGCGCGCCACTCGTAAGACTAAAAAATCATTTTGTATTGCAAAGTATGCGTCTCTCATAGCTAATGCCTAAAATTTCATTATAATATCTCAAACGGTTTTGGAGAAATCTAATTTTTACTGTTTTTAAAATTAAAGTTCAACATCTTGTAAACCGGTAACGAAGCGTTTGCGGACCTATGTTTATAGGAACTTTTTGTTATAGAATAGCCTGGGCAATCACCCCTTTAAATATTGCCGCGCCTTTTTTAAACACCCTGTATACTCATATTATATCTACCAATCAGTGGCGGTTGGTGGAATTTGACATGCTCGTACTTTCTTAAGAAGGGATGCGACTCACACCATATTTTAGGGGTTGGTTACTAGACCTAAGTGGCTTTATCTTCTGATTTTTTTTCACAAAAATGGCGCCTCCTCAGAAGATCTTGGAAACGGCTTGCAAAATTTTGCGAATATTTTTTTCCATAATCACCGAGAAAAGTCTTTTTGTACTTATAATTTTCTCGAAATTTAGATATCTGCCTCCACTACCTACTCCATGATCAGGAACACAATTTACATTCACATAATAAAAATACATTTACTTTATTCATAATTAATGAAGGTTACGGCGTAACATAAATTACAAATGTATATTATATAAGTCTCAAATGAGATTTCATGCATATTTCTACTTAGTGTAGGTAAAACATGGAGGATACAGGGTGTCCATAAGTAATGGTACAGAAAACGGTGCGCTTTCAGACTCCATTTCTGACATACATTCTTGTGGTTTGTGTTATCAGCATTGTGGCTTTATTTATTTTAAAATAAGTTACCAGGCATTTTTAATTTAACTTCAATAGGTTTCTTCAAAAGCCTTTTCAATCGTTTATGAAGAAACCATTTTTAATCATCGTTTTTGTTAATTTTATTTATTAAGTGATGCTTTCGTAAAAGCTGCATTTAAATAACTTTTTTTCACCTCCAAAAAGCTCGCCATTTTTTTCCGATAATTACCACGTGAATAAAATGAATTTATGTTTACTTGATGATTTAAAAAATGTTTCGCAAATATTTTACAACCCGTTTTCAAGATTTTTTGGTAGTGCAGACATTTTTTAAAAAAAGTTGGGTTCGGAAATCCCATCTGACCGCCGGTTTATACTTTTATTATCATAGAGTTTTATAGTGCCGAGCCCTGCGTTGCTGCACTTACTTCCGGACCTTTAGTAATAACCTAAAACCTAACGAGGGTACCTAGCATGCTTCCTTACGAAAATACGAGAATTTATGTATAAACGTAAGAAGCCGCCGTCTGTTTTACATTTATATACTTCAATAGTTACATATAATTGTTTATTAAAGCATTAAATAACTACATTTTTGATAAAAACCAATAATGGATAATTATTATCCATATATGTATTAAATGATTGAAAATAATACTAGGTACTCAAGTTTACATACATACAGTCAACAACGAAAGTTATAATACTTGGAAGGTACATTGAATTCTGATAATTTTCCTTCTGCAGTATTGATTTTTTGTTTGATTTTGATAGATAAACAAAACTGTAGTACAAAAATGATCAGAATTCAAGCAACCTCCAAAAAGTGGGTATATCTTGACTTTCTTTATTGGCTGTATATTATAGTGTAAACAATATGGGTATAGCAGGTTGAGCCCAGGTTGACACACCTCTCTTATCAATTTTTCTGCTCGAGGATACATGTAATACGTTGTAGGTATAAGGTTGCTTTCCAAATAAAATATAACATCCATATTTTCGACGTCCCACCTATCGATGTACAAATAGTACGTTGGCGTTTATAATGTAAATAAATTACGTCATTCTCACCTGTTGTAGCCTACTTGCTTCGACTATTACTTCCTAATGGACTCGTGTTATTGTAAAAATTTTAACAGATGATTTACCGCGTGTCGAAGCTCAATTTATGTAATTGAATGCTTTCCCTTTCACCGCGTTAATTGAAAATCTGTGTAGAAAATGCTGTTTTCTCGCGAAGCTCACGAAGCAACGTCTGTTCATTTTCAAAGAGTAAATACGACGCAGAACATTTTTACATACCTAAGTAATTATTGTAAATTTGTGGTACATATTATTTGTATTAGTTACTGTGATACATATTACTGTAACAATGTACGTACATGTTTAGATATTATGAATGATATAGTATCGCAAGCGCACAACACTACCCATTTCGGGCCTCTTTGTATGTCAGACGCGGACAGTTTATAATTCGCTGTGTTGTGCGAGCCGTTATCGAAATTGCTTACATACTACTTGTATGTGCAAAAACAAAATTCATGAAAACAATACACTGTTGCAATTTAGAAAGAGATTGGTTAAACTTACCCTGTTATTTACGTCGAGATGTGTGAAAACTTTGTGGGCCGCCGCGCTGTTTAGCCGGCTTTACTTATAACTAAACAAAAGCATTTGAATATGTAGATATTCCAACCCCGTGTACGGTTATCTGTTCATCAAAGGTTACTTATGAGCCTGGAAATTAAAAAAAAAGATAATTATGCAGTCATTTATTATTTAATGTATTCAAAGAAACTCATTTTTTATGTTTTAACAATTAGTTCCCAGTTCCGTAACATCATCCAATTAGAGCTTAGGTCACTTAAGCGGATAAATACCTATCCTAATAAAAAAGCGAATCACGATATTAACGGCCCAAAATTACAACCCGTGGCACAAGTCGTCTCACTCGCCCATCTATTTTTGTTCGGCGCAACGGCAATAAGGAAGCAATTGCGCGACAAATAAACGCACCATGCAAGCCCTTTAATGTGCACATAGTGGTTTCGACGCCTATAATCCGACGATTAATAGTAATTCCACGAGCTGCCATCTAATTCAGAAAAATAAATCGAGCGTTTCCTATCCAGGGAGAGGATGGAGCGATTCGCTTACAGGGTCGTATTCATCTCGAGTGCACTCTGAAACGTAATACCTCTCAAAGCTCAAATACATTAAATACATATATCGATAGCTTTCCTTGATCTTAGCAAATTGTTAAACAGTAAGCGAAGCAATTCAATGGGATTGACGGAGTACGAAAGGTTTAGTAATAGAGAAAAAACGATTAATAGTAATTCCACGCGCTGCCATCTAATTCAGAAAAATAAATCGAGCGTTCTCCTACTTTGACCGTTTCCTATCCAGGGAGAGTATAGCTTCGATTGCAGGGTCGTATTCGGCTCCAGTGCACTCTCAAACGTAATACTTGCTCCTGCTCAAATATACTGACAGCTCTCCTTGATCTTAACAAATTATAAAACAGTAAGTGAAGCAATTTCATGGGATAGACGGAGTACGAAGGTTTTAGTAAAAAGAAGAAATATCATAGGAATGGGAATTATCGAAAGTGGGCGTGACCGAACGTACTTTCGGCGTATTTTCAAAATACATTTCGCCACATGACGTTACAGAAACCACTATCCAATAAGACTATAATAATAATTATAAGATTATAATAAAGTAATATATTTTTATGTCTTCTTAGTCCATTTACTGTTTCACAGATTGTTAAGACAACTCGATTCTGCGAAAATATGTTTATCATTCGCTTCAGTAAAATGGCAACGCTCTGGCCAGTCTCTATTTGGTTGTGTGTGTGTTAACTGTGTTCAGGCACATCAATTTACAGAGTAACAAATAAAAAAAAAGCTTCAAGTCCTACACAAGAAAGTTAAATTAGAAAGTTGTAGGTCTTAAAAATGCGCGTCGAATGAGATTTGAACGAAAAAAATCGGTTCATAAACATTTGAGAAAAATAAAAAAAAAAAAACCGTCAAAAATCGCGTTTTCGTATTTTTGCTGTATAAATTCCAATTTTGTTTGAACAGACTTCTTGTTAACAACAAGTATAGCCCAAGACAAGGGGAAAATGATCCTTTTTTCAAAAATTCTTAAAAAAATACGTTTTATTTTTTCGAATTATATCGATTTAAAAAAAAAAGAACGTTTTTAAAAATCAGCTTTTGCAGAGGCAAAAATGATCGTCAGAAACGATCATGGGCTCATTTTATTCACTTGTAAGACCTGTACTTTCATGCTATTAAAAAACCAAATCGCTTTTATTAAATTTTTGACATAAAAAAATGCGTTGTTAAATTGTGTCATTTTTTCGAACCTTTTTTTTTCGAATAACTTTTTTAATTTTGGTTTTACATTTTTGGCCGTTGCATATTTGAAATCTAGCATTCAAAACAAACATTTAAAAAAATGAAGGTGCTACGACCTCAGGGAGCCGAGATAATTATTTTTCTTTTTTTAATTCCTGACAGCGCTGTATACGTCCGATTGACTTCATTTTTACACGAAAAAGATCTCGAAGACTTTTACTTTCTTAAAAAAAAATATTTCAAATCATTTCGCATAAATTAAGTTGACATAATGGTTTTCCGAAAGTACAGCGTTGGGTGCGGCACGCGCTAGCCAACGCACGGTGACAGAGTGGAGGGACACTCCGCTTCGGCGCATCGAAAACTAAACACGATTTCAAATCGATCGGGCTCGCAAAATTATTCTTTTCCTCCGCTTAAAAAGAAAAATTAACTCGGCTCCCTAAGGTCGTAGGACCTTCTTTTTTAATGCGTGTTTTGAATGCCAGTTTTCAAATATGCAACAGCCAAAAATGTAAAACCAAAATTAAAAAATGCATTCGAAAAAACCGGTTCGAAAAAATGATACAATTTTGCAACGCATTTTTTTATGCAAAAATTAAATAAAAGCGATTTGGTTTTTTAATAGCATGAAAGTACAAGTCTTCGCGAATAAAATGAGCCCATGATCGTTTCTGTATGATCATTTTTGCCTCTGTAAAAAAAGGATCATTTTCCGCTTGTCTTGGGCTATATTTGTAGTTAACAAGAAGTCTGTTCAAACAAAATTGGAATTTATAAAGCAAAAAATACAAAAACGCGATTTTTGACTTTTTTTTAATTACTCTCAAATGTTTATGAACCGATTTTTTTCGTTCAAATTTCATTCGACGCGCATTTTTAAGACCTACAACTTTCTAATTAAACTTTCTTGTGTAGGACTTGAAGCTTTTTTTTTATTTGCAAAAAAACGTTTTTTTTGACTTATGCGATTTTTTTTTTATGTTCGCCATTAAAACTCGAATAGCAAAAAACGCTATTCTTAGAATTTTCCTCTCTACACGACCATATTTTTTGTTTGCTGCTAACAATTAGTGACCGGTTTTCTCCCCGTTGATTGGGTTAATGAACCACATTTGATGAATCTGTCAGCATGTTAAATCAATTAAGTGTTCTTCGGCCGAGTTCAACCCTGTAAACGAACCGTTGCATCCTCTCTAGATTCATGTATTTCCGCCACAAACTTATTTGAGAGATTGACGACGGGCGAGGTCTCTTTGATTTTGAATTCAGCTCGGTTATTTAAGGCGATTTCTTAACACGGAAACCTCGTAACCTCGAACCTTGCTCACGACTACATACGTACGATGTTGGAACGGTGGTGGAGTAGAACTATAATAACGGGATAGCTAGAGCATAAAAATAGGAAAATTATCCTATCTAGGACATCTAAGTACAGGCACGTCTGCCAATTTCATTTCGGTGTTTTCAGACATGTCTTTTAACATTTCTTTTTGTACCTTCTTTCGGTTACCCAATTTATTCATCTCTAGTTAAGTGGCCGATAGATTTATGTACCAGTTAACGTTGAGGTCTTTGTTCCCCACTTTCGACGTAACCTTTTCACCTTCGATTATCTTTAATTAATCCATTTATTTCCATGGTAACAAGGAAGTTAAGTGATACTAGTTTGGTATTTTCTGGTTTCCAATACATTTAACTGTCAGATCAACCAGAAGTAAAGAAATCGTGGTTTATTTTGATTTTTTGCTCTTCAACTTTCCTCTAAAATGAACAGTTCACGAGTTACGGAGGAAAGGGAAAAAAACGCAGATGTTTTAGGGACTTTTTTTAACAATATAAAGTTTTGGTTAGAACTTGAACTTCGACAGTTTACTGTCAAACGCCAGTACACAAAACGATAATTTCAGGCCTGAACCTATCAGAGACACGTTTGAATGCGTAAAGCCTAGTTTGAATTTTTGAGATTTTGTTTTAGGCGCTCTTTAAAGATAAAATAAAAAGTGTTTCTACGTTTCGCGAAACGGACAAACTGCACGTCTCCGGATTACTTTCCGCGTATTTGGCGAAAATACTACCGTTTCATTAACTATTCATGGAATAATTAAACGCGTTAGTGAACTCTTCGTTCCTCCAATAAAGTTACGGTACATCACGCGGCGGCGTTTTTTTTTGAAGCCGAGCGATCATCGGACAGCGCCGATGCTAAACGAATTTGAATTATTAATCGAGGCGTCGCTCGCGACGTGACCGGCTCATTTAACACAATGACCATTGTTCGACGCATCAACCTCGGGCTGGAAGTGCACGGCGGGGGGAGGTTCGATATATGTAGATGGTAGCCGAGATACATGCTGAAAAAGATGTTACGGTGGAAATCGGTATGAGCCGTCGCACAGTGGGGCCAACCATCGATTTAAGCCTGCCCCCTGCCTTCCCCACTTCTCCGCAACGCAACCGCCTTTGAGCGACAGAAACAGCATCATATTATTGCTTTCTGTTTCTATCTCTCTCCACCCACACACACTCGCGCACGCGATCCGTGCGACACTAGATTCTAATTCTAATGGGAAAAGAATCGGTCCGTCATTAACAGAGTGGACCTTCGTAGGCATCGTAATTCCAGGGCAATCTAGCCAGACATTTAATTCCCAATGGGAGGATTCATATCTTTTTTACTAACGTCGACGGAAAAGACCAATGTTTAGTTTATCATACAATCGTAAACATCAAGTCCTCGACCGTGCGGCGACATTACGAGAACAAACATTCCTCGTCGCATGACACAATTGTTGGTGACGAAAGGACGGAACTGGTAGCCAAATTAAAATCAGAACTACCCGACCTTTAACGTTTTCTGGTATTTTAGATTTCTTAATTTAATTTTAACTTTTATAGTCCAGTAGGCAGGGAGCTCAATTCAGAAAAACGTGTTCTTGAAATATATAGGGCGAGTTTTGACGGTTCCATATGTATTTTTTTCGTAGAAGACAATGCGCGGGGTCCGTAGAGCAGCATCCGTATGGAACATTGTTTTAATTAACAATTTATGCGAAGATGTTCATATTTTCGCATATAACTCCGTTCCTATGCATTTTCGGTATATAAGGTGCAATGAAGAAAATTTTTCCTTATTGAATTTAGAAAATTTTAAGCAAAACTGGAAGTCTCTAAGTGCAATTGATAACTAACACTTGAGGAGCTTGCTGCAAGAACAAGGCAGCTCCATTTTCAACGCGTGATGAGGTTAGCTGCTTATAATTTCGATAAAAAATATTAGACGTTATTTAACGCAAATTCCACACATCTCAGTGCATGGAGTATACATCCTGACATGCTGAGCTGCGTCGAATTTGCGTTACATAACGTCTAATATTTTTATCGAAATTATAAGCAGCTAACCTCGTCACGCGTTGAAAATGGAGCTACCTTGTTCTTGCAGCAAGCTCCTCAATTGGCTAATAAAGCTGAAAAAGTGCTTATTTTTACTTATTTATTTATTTGAAAAGTTAAACAATTATCAGGCACACTTATCTACCATTTCTTTATTTACAGTACGATGTTGATCGGCTTAGGCTAGAAAAGGTCACGAATCTCTTCTAGTCTTTGAGACTTTTTGAGATTTATAAAGATATTGAAATGGACCAGTTTTATAGCGCGTATATTTTTATTTGACGCGACATCTATCTCGATATCGATAATCTAGCGTCGCGTCAAAAAAGGTGGTCGCGTATAAAACGCTATAAACCATCGTTTTACTCTTACGGCTATAAACGCTATAAACTGTGTCCAAGTCTGAAGCAAAACCTAATATCACACCGTTGCTCAAAATTAATGTCACTCATTTTTAAAACGCACTAGAATAAACCGGTTTACGAAAACAGTCACAGAGCACAAGCAAATGACTCTAACAAGTTCAGACTTGAAGGTGCATTACATGTTAACCTACCGCCCTTCCAAGTCCCGTCTCCGAAGTGTTGCTAGATCGGGCGCTACGTTGCCAGTCTCATTACTTAATTTACACACCTCGTATATGTGTAAGATTATAGTTACAGCAACCACACATTTCAGCCTGGACACACACTGGATGCAGAAACGTATGTATCTTCTCAGCATCTTCTCAAATCATCCTAAACAAATTGCATGCTTAAACAGTACATACTTATTTCAACTGTAAACGAAAGCTCAGAAAGCTGTATTGCCTCTGGGTCCCATTTTTCACGAGACCTCCAAAAGAACGTCACTATTTCACTCGGTATGCCACGTTGGACCATTCGCCGGGTATTATTTAAAGGAATGGCGACGGCATGGGTAACTGGCGCATACATATGTGTGTGTTCTGTGCACATTCACCGTCCACATTCTTGTAATTCATATAGTAGTCGACCACTACGTGGTTTTCCGAGGGCACTCCCTTTGTCTGCGATCTGCTCGGCGATCCGTTTGCTCCCGCGTCTCGTTTATTACGTGCTTGATCGACAAGGACGGATTTACAGGAGGACGGACGGATCGGATAGTTTATGTTTGTTTACGTACTAGTCTTTATTATGTACTTACGCTTTTTAACAGTCGAGAACGTAACAGTGGATGGGAGGTAGCCAGGAGCGTGTCTGCTGGTGTATCGGGACAACGAGATTTACAGGCATGGATATGTATACAGGTATGGGCCACGTTGACTTAGGGATAGCAAATATTGACAGTTAAAAGATGCGGTGTGGAGGGGAAGACGGTGAGCGCGGATTTGGCTTACTGCAAAAAATCTGTTGTTTCGTCCACTGTCAGCCAATATTTTGCGCAATGTATAGCTAGTTGGCAATGGAAAGTCGGATACATATTTGGCAAAAAAACGTCTAGAGTAATTATTGTCGACCACGTTCCACAAAAGGCTACATGCGCAAAACATTATGCACAAATCAAACCAAAATTCCTCTTTTCTAACAGTGCTAGGAATATTTTGTTGATGGATATTCGAATCTAAATGTCACACTTTCTTTGGGCGCGTACGAAATATATATCGACGATTGCAAGGAATACATAAAATATATGATCCATCTATTGTAAAATCCTCGTAATTTTCAATCAACTGTTTCAGCCTATTCACAAATGGAAACGACTGTGCCATTATTGCAAAAATCCGCATAAAATCAGATAATATGTAAATACACTACACGAACTCTAAAAGAAATACGTACACGATGCAAAATACGTATGTACACACGTTTATTAGTTAATCACTCACGACACATAAAATTATTCTAACTTGGCGTTCTACTGTTCGTCCGTCGTGCGTCGAGTCCGTCGTGCGACTACTAATTCGAACAACGAAATGCTCGCTACGCTATATGGCTGAATTGTATACAGGCTTCTCGAAAACCCGCACGTACCAGCGCGCGTTACTAGGCACGGTCAGTGGCGTACGTATGCACGGGCAAGGAATACACGGGTGTATAATTTACAAGGCGCTTAAAAAATACGGTTTATAATTTAATTATCATAGAGTTGTACAGTGCCGACCCTGTGTTGTGGCAAACTTTCTGGACCCTAGTGATAGCAATTTAAAAAGAAAATTGTAATCGACTCGAAGAGATTGTCAAAAATAATCTCAAAAATTGCTGTGTTGCTGCCTTTTTTGTTTATATAAATTGAACACACGTTCTAAGGCTAATGTATTTTTGTAAATATCTAATACAATAATAATTAGTTGAGTAAAGTATGTATGTATTATACCTCCTCAAATGATTTATTTAAGGTAGCTGTGAAAGGAAACATTTAGATAAATTGTTACTTTTAGATACATATGCATGGCAATTTAAAAAAAAATATTCTGCTCTAGAGATCGTCAAAAAGAAACTCTTTATTGTCAAAAATACACTCAAAAATTGCTGTATAGCTTCCTTTTTTGCTTATACAAATTAAACGCGTTTTTAGGACTATTAATATGTTGTCTGGATCTGGGGTCAAACCATACGTTTCTTATGTATTTTTCGACGCTGAAATCGAATCTAGTTTTAGTTTTGCTCTAGCACGTCAGGATTTTGAGATATAGTAACCTAAAGGTGTAAAAAACACGTTTTTTTGACATATTTGAGGTTATGTAGCTTCGAGAATTTTTTTCTCAAAAAATTGTGTGGGATCTTAAAGTACAAATCTTCACCTTTAAAATGCCGTTGAGTTTGCTCAAATATCTTTTTTTGCCGGGATATTGCAATTTAAATAATGACCAAAGGTTTCCGTACTTATTAAATGTATTGGGAAAGATAGAATATGAACACACTTTTCAAAATTCGATATCTCGGCGAAAAAAAAGATATTTGACAAACTCGACGACATTTTAAAGAGGAAGATTTGTATTTAAGACAACTTTTAGGTGCATACATAGGTTAATCTATCATTTCACTTTATTGTCTATTCTGATAATAAATATTTCACAAAATATACGTGTCGTTTTTGGTAAGTTTTTTTGCGTCGCAACAATGTTGGTTACTAATTTTTAATTCTGTCTCCTAAAATTATATTATACGATACTTTTTACAATTAGGAAATTAATTTGTTGCATAGGTATGTTGGCTAGCTACGTAAATTGTATTGTATTGTTAATATTAACGGTAAAAATAGTTCCATTACCCTCATAAACTGACCCCAAAGGATTCTAGGCGACGAGATTCTAGGCTAAAACGAGGCATATCGGGTCCGTACAAAATCGAAATGTTTTATAGTGTTTTAAATATTTTACGTCTACCAGGATACAACGTGTGAATGAGTACGTTTACTAAAGTCTCAAACCTCTATAGGTATCTAAAAGGCGTTTTGTTGACCTTCATACTGTGTGTCCCAGGATAAGCGAAAAAAGGTTTAAAGACAAATAATTTTCGAGTTGAAACTGGACCTTTTGCGATCGAGTCCCGCTTAATTAAAAGGTATTTTATATCATATGTCTTTTCAAAAATGTAGGTCTTGGCAGGGGTAATTTAATTATTTTCTGTGTAGGTTAAGTACCTTTTCTAAGTCAAATATCAAAAAATTATATTAAGAAAAATTGTTCAGCATTATAAATAGTTGTTAAAAAATATAGCTGGACGACAAATTTCAAAACCATCAGCAGACTTTTGATATTTTGTGTGTAATTTTATTTAATGGATTTAAAATTTGGGATACAGCTATACTTTTTTATTGTGAACAATTTTTATTGATATTGACACTGAATTATCCATATTTTGCTTATAAAAGGCACTTTACCTACACAGATAATAATTAAATTGCTCTTGTCAAGACCTACTTGATTGTACAAAAATGAACTTGTAATAAAATTTACTTTTTAATTGAGCGGGACTTGACCTCAAAAGTTCCAATTTCAACTCGAAAATCATTTGTCTTTTACACCTTTTTTCACTGGGGCACACAGTGTATTTCACATGTAGACTCTGGATTTTCTCGTGGCAAAACTTAGTCCCGTGTTAAATTCTATATATATAACTTTGTGAAGTTATATTTTTGTTTTCTTAATCTTTTAAAATATTTTTTATATTTCGAGTGTTTGAGTAATACCTATGTAGCGTACTTTTGAGCGGTAGAGTATTTACGTTTTTATTGTATACAGCGGATGTTGTACAACAGCACATTCAAAATTCGGATATGTCGGAGCAGAAAGGCTTGAAAAATAATTTCAAAAAATATTATTTTTCTTACCAAATTTCGACAACCAACTACTTACTTACTGGCCCTATCCGTCGACGAAAGAGAAGCATTTTACTCTTGCTCTCCGTCAAGCTAAAAAGTTTTAAGCCCATCCGCCTCTTATAATGCATGCCGGACAAGTTTTAAAACGTAAACACTCTCCGGTTACGTCTTTTAAGAGAGTTGGGTATATAAATATCTTGTGGAGCGGGTTTTTTATTTCGGACGTTTGACAGTCGATGTCTCAAGGCCAAATAAGGATCATTCTGTGCGCTCTTTAAATTGGGGCAAATTATGAGGGCACCAACGAATCCTGTCTGGCCTTGGTGCGGGGACGCAGGGGCCGATAGTTCGTTAGTAACGGGCGTTCAAGGAATTCGGTTCTAGCTGCCGTAGGTCGATTTTTCGTCTGTTAGAAGTATACGAGGTGTGGCTATTAAATAACCGAACTGGTGTCATAACACTTTTTATTCGTTACCAATTACAGTAGCAACTTTTTCGCCTTCAGTGTACTCCCATTGGCCATCTCTACACCGCTCCATACGATTTTTCCTTTGTTGAAAGTAGTGCTGCAAGTCCACTTCTGTCAGCTGCTTCAGAACCTCCGTCGCTTTTGTTTTAACCGCTTCCACACTTTCGAATATTGTCTCCTGCAGTGTCACCGTGTCTAAAAATCCTGGGTCATTGTCAATGTTGTTTAGAATGTCAACACAAATGTTCATTCTTGATTCCTTTTGCTCGGGAGTGAGTAGTTTTGGCACCATTTTTGCGCAAACATTGCGCATGTTGAACGATTCATGCAAAATCATGCATTCTTTGTCGATTCCTGTTATTTCAGCAAGCCCTCGGATGCTTAGACGACGATCTTCGCGGATTAATTTACCAATTTTTTCAATGTTTTCGTCCGTTTTTGACGTTGAGGGCCGTCCGGGGCGCGGATCGTCTTCGGTCGTTTCACATCCCTCTTTAAACCGTTTAAACCATTCAAAAACTTCTGTGCGGGATAAACATTCATACCCGTACACTTCTTTTAGGATTGCATAAGCTTAAGTTTTCCCCAGTTTAACAAGAAACTTGAGATTAACCCGTTGCTCCATCTGAACACTTAACATCGACGCGCCACTGGTTCTTAGACTAATTCAAACGACTGCTACAGTCAAACTGAGAGACCCACTGGCTTGTCCAGCGAACTCAGGGTTTGGAAATGATCATCAGACACAGTTCTTGTCGCGACACGCTCGCAGCGCGCTGGTAGCAGCATCAGTCCGGTTATTTAATAGTCACACCTCATAGTCCATAACATTGAAGTAAGACAAAAATCTCGTACAAAAAAGTTTATTAGAAGAATAATTACTAAGGGTTGCAATAAAATGAACACCCTGCATGATGTAATCGATCATAAAACCACACAAAATTTTGTTCAGATTGGTTACTTGTCGTCTGAATTATAGAGAAAACAAAAATAATTGACAAAAATATAACTAACTTTTTATGTTGACATTCTTGACCTAAGCAGTAATAGGTAATTTAATTATTTATAAAACAAAAAGTATATATGTATTTACCTATATTTTGTATTTTCGAAGACAACAAACCGAAAATATTTCTAGTTCTTTTCGTTACTTCTATTGCAACACCGCCACTCATTGTAAAAATAAAAAAATGAAAATACAGGAAATGGAACATACTTTGTATTAAAAAAATACTTCCTGCTTGTCTCGACTGCTAGTATGGCTGTATGCCAAATGCGTCTAACATTCTCTTCTTATTCTATAAAGACGAAACGCCGCATTCCTTTCATCTTTATGGGATAAAAAACAGTTCATTAATGTTTAAAGCGGATATAAATACGTCAGCCGTTCACGCTTTATTTTTTTATTTTACTTTAAATGAATATATGGTTCACATAAATCCAACTTTATTTCCACAAAAAAAATAACATGATTTAGTAGTTCAAGAAAATGTTTAGTCTGAAAATTGCATTCGGCCTGTCTTTGTAGAAAATACATATCTGCGTTGAGATTAGAAAATAGAAATTTTGGGAGCCAACCAGTGTGTGGTTTGGTATCCAGTAATGTCTTAAATAAATCGAACGACATGTATCAAAAAAATCGACAATTTTTTTTTTCAAAAATTACTCTGAAAATATTGTTCAGGATGTCGAAAATAAGATCCTGTGAAAATATCAGCTCTTAATTTTAATTTTAAGAGGTGACTCATCGCGATTTTCCATTTCTCATTTAATTAACATGGGAAACATTTTTTTTCAAGCTTTGGAATTTTGTAACTCTTCAACCGATTATCAGACTGATAAGACGAAGACATATTCTTGTAGGGAATTGAACGCACCACAAAGAACGTCTTATAATTTTTTGATAAATCTAGTCTTTCAAAAGTTATTTAAGGTTAAAGTTGGACTCGCCAGAATTGTTGAGGTATTTTCACTTTTTTTGTGAATCTTCAAACTAATTGCAAAATGTTTGCCTTAAATTATCTTTTTCAGAGTCTTTGAAATTCTGAGAGTATCCTCAGTCCATTTGATAGGTAGTTTTGTCCAAAAATCCTTGATTTAGACGCTTTTGTATCCATACTGAATATTATGAGATCAATTTCGGTAAGATTGTATTTCAATAATTAAATAGTTTAAAAAAAAATTAAGCAAAAACAATTTATAATTATGATTTTAACTTAGATTTAGATATAATTAATGTAGAAAAGAAAATTATAGATAAGAAATATCAAGTTTGCTAATAAAAATTAATATTTAAAATGTTCATATCAAAGAAAAGCGTCTAAATCAAGGATTTTTGGACAAAACTACCGATCAAATGGACTGAGGATACTCTCAGAATTTCAATAAGACTGAAAAAGATATTTTAAAGCAAAAATTTTTGCAATTAGTTTAATAGATTCGCCAAAAACGTGAAAATACCTCAAAAATTCTGGTGAGTCCAACTTTAACCTTAAATAACTTTTGAAAGACTAGATTTATCAAAAAATTATAAGAGACGTTTTTTGTAGTGCGTTCAATTCCCTACAAGAATATGTCTTGTAGGGAATTGTCCCTTGGTCTTATCAGTCTGATAATCGGTTGAAGAGTTACAAAATTCCAAAGCTTGAAAAAAAAATGTTTCCCATGTTAATTAAATATGAAATGGAAAATCGCCATGAGTCACCTCTTAATATTAAAATTGAGA
>JAPWTK010000667.1:182500-213028 GCA_029963805.1 Aromia moschata
ACGTATACTTATATTTAAAATATAGTGGACAAAAGTCATAGGTATGTTTAATTTTTAAAGTATCACATATATAAATTATTTAAAATACAGGTGGGTAAAGTTTCGTGACACACCTTACTTTAAACTATACATGATCGTATGTATAATAAAAAATCATATGGGATGATCCCAATTAAATAAATTAAACAGTTTTAATGGCCTCTCAACTTAATAAAAAATTAAGTAAAAGTTACGCTGATCACTCTGTTTATTATGGAAAGTTGATAGTCAACAATAATTCTAATTCCATTACGCCTAATTGTTACGTTAGTTGTACCCAAAAACGGTGCATTTAAACTTCCTTTCACGCGACTTTGAACGGGCTATCTATTTAATTGATAGAATCTATCGTTACTCAATTATGCTTTCATTTATTCGAAAGGCAATCATTAGGAGTATTACGATCCAACGAACTGTGACTGGGCTTTATGGAATTTTTATGAATAGAATAACTTGTAAATGCCTTACTGTGGAACATCTTTCCCAACCCTTTTCGAAGGTTCCATTGTGGTTTTTTGTATATATTACATTGTAACGTTAAAATTTGGGGTGGAATATGGTGGTGAAAACTTTTCTTTTCATTTTTTCATAAAATTATTCTTTACTTCATGCCGAGATTATTAATTAATTTATCAGTTCTTTATAGTAACCGGTAGGTATTCCTTTGAAGTAACTGTAGAAAATTAAAAAAAGAAAAATAGAAAAAGAAAAGTTTTTCCAACCAAAACGAGATTTGGCACTTGGGTTGCGTGTATTCTGACGCATAGAATACGTATAGGCAAGAACATACAGGGTGTCCCATTAAAAAACTGGATCATTGTCATTTTCGGCGAAACCAAAAAAGTTGGCCAACTTTTGACCAACTGGATTTTTTTCGTCACTTGGTTGAAAATTAAATAAATTCTAGTATAAACGCCCCGAATTTCAACAGATCTGTTAATAGGTTTTCAAAGAGCCACCCGGTATATCTTGTTAAAAGTAAAAAAATATATATTTTTTCAAATCTCCTCAAATGCATGTACACAACCTTTAAGTACTATCTGAAAATGTGTGGTGTGGTGTATTTTATTGTTTTTGTAGGAATTACGTTATCCTTATCAATGGATGTAGATTTATTATTAAATTATCAAAACCGTTTTAAATCATCTACAGGATGATTAGACACGTATTGATGACATTTAAAAAAAATATTCTGTATCTTTGTGGTTATTAAATGAATGCGAACAAATGCGAAAAATAATCTATACAGGGCGTCTTCCATGATTCCGTTTTTTCAAATACAAGTTGCTCAAAATGATGTGGTCGAATTTGTAAAATATTTGTAATCACACAGGGTGTTCCATTTCATGTAATTGCTACACAACCTCGCTATTTTAAATGGAACATCTTGAATATTTGTACATTTTTGGAAACACCGCTAAATTTTAGATCGACTTTATTATTAGGTATTAGGTATTCGACTGTTTTTGAAAAATATCAGTACAATGACAGCGCTCTCATTATGTTTAAATAGCGTCTAAACCAAAAAAGTTTGAGGCGTGCGGTTTGGGTAGTTCAATTTGTCATGAATTACTATATTATTTTCATTGTTCCAGATGTTGTACATTGTTCAGTGTCTCAAATGCTGGACTGTCTACACCTGAGAATCTTTCAACGGCGATAATTTTTTTGTTGGAGACAGTGGGTTTTAGATTAACCATGTATGGTTAATAATATAATAATAATACTCACCCTATAATTATGTACTCCGAAGAGTAACCCCTTAGGTCCTCTCAGGGACCTCTGCGGGAAGGAGTGGCTATTATTATTATTTGCCATGGCGCACTGGGAGCGACTTAAGATTATTTCGGTAACGCATTTGCTTTACAGTTCTGAGGAAACCCAGAAAACTCAGAACATTACCAAATCTAGGGCATGTGCGGTTGGATTGGCATCTATGCATCCACACCTATACACTAGTGTATTAGTGGTTGCATATCAAGCCCTGACGGAGAAAGCGAGACAATTAAAAATCACTACCCCGGCCGGGACTCGAACAACGCGCACAGAGGTATCGCGACTGGAAAGACGGCGCTTTAACCCACTCGGCTACCCGTGCCCCTATACTAAAATAAAACAGATGTTACCAAAAATGTACAAACATACGGGGTGTTTCTTTTAAAATAACGAAGTTGTGTAGCTGTTACATGAAATGAAGCACCTTGTATGATTACAAATATATGCAGCACATAATTTTGGGCAACTTTTATTTGAAACTTTTTTTGTATTTACAGTAACGGAGTAAACTAATCGTCTTAGGTGGAACACCCTGTACGTATTTCAAAAAATAATAAAGGCGTATAATTTTATACTGGTTTAAAATGTCTTGGAGAAATTGAAAAAAAAGTACATTTGTTTGACACGAAAAAACTAACAGCTTTCAGTTGCAAGACTACTGCTGTTCAGTTTTAGAACAGTGTTTCATTAGAAAAAAATTGCTATACATTTACAGTCTAGAGTAACTAGTTTTTTTGATAATTTAATATCCTTAACCTCATAACAACGTTGTACACTCGAATAAAAGTCAACATTACCTTTCAACGCACGTGCCGTGTAGTGCCCGTCATGAAGCAAGGAATGGAATCGGGTTTTGTTTAAAATATTAATTATGTCGTTGGCGAAGTCGAGTATGTAATGTCTAGGCGCACACATTTAAACTTGTTGAATGCGTTGTACCGGTAGTAAACGCTTTGTTATTATTCCAGTGGCGTACAACGGTAAATGGAGTCGTTGTATAGATTGTACCGTAATGTAATTCGCCTAATTCGCCATGTAATTCCACGTCGCGAACATCCTACTTATTGTTATTGCGTTCTTATTACAAGCGGCGGCCCAATATAAGGTAACACAAAGGATTTATAGAAGGTTAATCGTGTAAATAATAATGATAACAAAAATCGTTAGGGTGAGATACTATTGCGGGGAAAGCACCTTCTTGTAATTAATAAATTGTAACTGTACTTGTGAATCATCTTCTGAGGAAAAAGGAAAGACGGTTGCAACATTACTGAAGTATAGCTAATTAAAAATAAATAACTAAACTTAGAGGTTATCTAAATGTAAATATTAAAACTAAAAACAGAGCCGCCAACGTCTTTTTTAAAAAGTGTTCTGAAAGTTGACAGCCTAAAGAAAGTATTTTCTCCAAACTTGTCGGAAACTTACTTGAGTTTGGAAGTTTTGCGATACTTCAGTTGAAAGGCTGTGCTAAAGAATGATTTTTAAGAATGTAAGAAATATCATAAAAACTATTGAATATAAACAGTATATTCAAATAAGACATGTTAATGTTAGAAATGTATTTTAAAAAAATGTGAACGTTTTGAATAGGGATTTTGTCTTATGTACATGTACCTTCTTTAAATGTAGTGTATTCAAATGTAATTTTTAAGTTGTAAGTGATCTGTTTTATTGTTCGAAGTATCATTTTATTTTTAACATTTCATTGCCTTTCGACTGAAATACTGCAAAAGTAAAAGTTCAAATTCAAGTTAAGTTAGTTACAAGTTTGGAGAAAATAGTTTCTTTGGGCTGTCGCTTTTCGGAAAACATTTTAAATAAATATGTTGGGAGCCCTACTTAACTAGATTCCTATGATTTTTAATAACATAATAACCTCTTAAGTTTAGTAGTTGTACTTATTTTTAATTAATTATACTTCAGCAATACTGCAACTTTTTTTTCCTTTTTCCTCAGAAGTGAATCCGGTAATTCACAAGTATAGTTACAATTTGTTAATTTTATCTTGCGGTGTTGCCAAGTTGCGGCACTTCCTGAAAAGTTTTTTAAAGGTTTTTTGTTAGTATGCATTTATTTGTTGCTCAAGTATTTAGGTGTCGTTGGAAGGAGAAAACTGTACGTTTGAAATAGTACAACATCCAATATTATTATAATTATTTGCAAAAATATTAATTGAAATATCCTCAAAAAGTTGCCTTGATAATGTTTTCGTGGGTTTTAAAAATTTTTAAAAATATATGTTACAACAGATTTTCGAAAATGCATATTCTCGTACTCATAATTTACTCATAAGTTACTCATAAAATTGTCTTCATTTTGCCAATGTAACCATTTTCCTATATCTTATAAAGTTTCCAAGCAATACATCCATCACCAGTTGCTAAATTTACAGGAGACTATCATCTTAAGAGCTCAAATCTCAAAACCTTTTCACTTTGTGTCATTTATTATATTTTCAAAAATTCACGACTTATTTATATTTTCCCCGTTTTATATTTAACAAAATAGGAAAAAAAGATTAGAGTTTGTACATAAATAAATTTTTTGCATTCATCTGCAAACTCCAATTTTTCCTATTTTGTTCACTTACAAACGGCTTTTTTCTTGCAATTCGGCCTCGATATCCACAGGAGTGCAGGTATCTACGTATTGTTTGTGAAGATACCTACTAGTTTCCATACAAATCAAACAGTTCCTGATTGAGGTTTGGGCCACTAATTTTTGGATCTTCACGTACTTTGTTTACAATAAATATCTCTTCTATTCAGATTAGCTTTCTTGGGTGACCACTCTGCACCTTTGAAAAAATTCTGTCTTCTTCTTTATAACGTTTAATAATATACTTATCTAACTGTACTTTTCTTCAAATTTAATATATTACTAATGTTGCGGATCGTTTTCCCCTTTTCATAATGATAAATTACTAATTGTCTTATCTCGAAGCTTGTATTTTTACTTTTACGGCCCATTTTCGCAATTATTCACCTTTACAGTGGCGTTCGCAATTATTCACCTTTACAGTGGCGATGGCGCTATTTCGCTGCAGTTTCGTGGGAACTACCGAAGTAGTCATTATGCCATAGCTTTTAAGTTGGCGTCACATACGTATTGTCCCGGCGCGGAGCTTCGCGTCTCCTTTGTTATGATTGTCCGAATATTTTTGTTGCGTTACTTTTCGGTTTAGTTAATAATTTTGTGACTTTCTTAACAGTATGATGAGGTAACACCCTTCATTTTTATATAAAATAGCTAGAAGACTATAAAGTATTTATTACTGGTTGTTATTTTTTGTTTTGTTAACATTTTCCTTAGAAAAACACATGAAAACGTAATATAATAATGGTGTCCGAATATTTTTGTTGTCCACTATACCTGTCAATTATCGTTGATTAAACCTGTTTTGTAAATTAAATATCTATTACGATGTTGTCGTTGATCGAGTCGTTGGAATGGCAGATATCGTAGAATGTTTAGAGGCACGTTTTAATATATTCCTTCGTTTATTGTGATAGTTTTTATGGAGTAAATGTAAATAAATTTAATACTTTCACGATTAAATAATAGAATAGCAGAAATTACGAAATGCGAACGATGATGATGAATCGGTACGGTACGAGATCGGAGATAGCATCAGATTTAAAATACAAGACAGTTTTAAGTGATAATCCGAATGCGTACGGTTGCAAAACTTCGGAAACCTGTCTCTGTCTGTCTCTCGTTACATTTTTTAAACGGCAGGCCTGTAATGAACGCTATTTTTTATTTTATCTTATTTTGAATATCTTTATTGCGTGTTTACAATTACGATTATGACGTAAGAAAAATCAAGGCTAATGCAAAAAAAGTGAAAGAAGCTGGCAACATTTTTGTATTCCTTTTTTTTGCGGTTACGACTCTTTTTTATAACATTCCTGAAATTAGCAGGTGAGAAATTTAATAAGTGTGCTAGACAGAAGAGAGTCGACGATGAGTTCTGAAAATATACAGTGGCCGCCAAAAATTTGCATCATCTGGGACTTTTTTATTTCCTTAAAAAAATGTCTGAGCAGTTTTAATCCAGAACATATGGTATGTTCCCAGTTAAAATTGCTGCAGAGATCAAAGGCTATTTGTACAGAGAAATATCACATGGTAAAATTGGTTTGTATTCGTTAAGATGTAAAATACGAGGATTAAGATGTGTTTTGTATATCACTTGAGAAATTTTGTTTGTTTTCGAAGTTTTTGCATTTCTATTAAGTCATGAAGTATATACGAGGTGTGTAAATTAAGTAATGAGACTGGTTTTTATAATTATTTATTCGAATAGAATTACAATTCAGTATTGTCTCCTTCAAAATAACTTCCTTGGGAAGCCACACAGCGCTGGAGACGGTTCTTCCATTCCTCATAGCAGTGCTGGAACTCATATATTGGAATAGCTTTCAGCTGGTCGGTTACAGTCGTTTGAATGTTTTCTATAGTCCCAAAATGACGTACCTTGAGGTAATTTTTCAATCTCGGGCAGAGAAGAAAGGCACAAGAACTCAATTCAGGCGAATAAGGAGGCTGAGGAGCCACAGGAATGTTTTTACTGGCTAAAAACTCGTTTACTGAAATGGCTGTGTGACAAGGCGCATTGTCGTGATGCAACATCCAGTTGTTTTTGATGTTTGGTCTCACACGCATGACCTTTTTTCAAAGTTTTTCAAAAACCTCTCTGTAAAAGTGTTGATTTACTGTTTGAGCCACAAACTCTGTGGACAATTGCCTGGCTATCAAAAATGCTAAGCAGCATGCATTTGATCTTCGGCTTGCTCATTCTTGCTTTTTTTTTGGGTCTTGGCAAGCTTGAAGTGTGTCATTCCATGCTTTGGCGCTTGGTTTCCGGGTCGTACTCGAAACATCCAAGTCTTATCACCAGTAATGACACGTGTCATAAAATGGGAATCATTTTCAATCGATTCCAAAAAGTCAAGACACCTTTCTCTCCTGATGTCCTTTTGTTCCTGCGAAAGGTTTTTTGGAATCGTTTTTGCGCAGATTTTTCTCATCCCCAATTCGTTAGTCAAAATCCGATGAACAGGGGTGTTATTCAAATGTAACTCTTCCCCGATCATTCTTGTCGTCAACCGACGCACAGTGGGCCGATTCCCGAAAAGCTGGCCAAAAGTCGAAAAATCAAGATATTTACTTGAAATTTGGTATATAGGGGTTTTTGGGTCGGTGATAACGAATTTCAAAATTAAAAAAAAAACAAAATGGCGGCTATAAAATATCTACTAAAAAGCATATCTATAAATCGTAATTTTTATTGATTTTAAATCTGGTCAAAATAAAAAAAAAAAAAAAAAACAAAATGGCTGCTACGAAATACTAAAAAGCATATCTATAAACTTACTTATAATATAAAAATAGTTACATATTTCCTTAGTAGGTAACAGCAAAGGATCCAACTGTTTAATTTATGATAACCTAGAGATCATAATTTACTGCAAGAGATCAGAACACTAGGCTGTTTATCTTCAGTTGGCAGCTTGAGATTTTCAAATAATGTCTATAAATATTATGAAACAAACTGCCACAGGTAGCTATATCTATTTAATTAGACAATTCATTATTGGTTCTTAATTTTTTTGTTTACATTGTGAATCTATACAGAGATGATTCTTACTATTATTATATACCAAATATTGATTAAATGATGTTTTTGGCGGATATTTCAAAACTGGTTTAATGGAAGTATAATGGCTGTAACTGTAAACAAAATGGAAATAATATTGAGTATTATAAGAAATACTTATATACCCTAATAATAAAGCAACTAATAATATATTATTACTATAAATAAATAGAAATATATTAATAACTGTTGATTGATGATTTTCACAAAAGACGAACCACATCCCAGTCATCCTTTTTAAATTTAGCACAAGAAATATGTGAAGACCGAAGTCAAATTTTCGTTTACGACGTACGACGTTCATGGTGGCACTAGCCTTAGTCATTCCGAGACTATTTTTAACAAAGAACGTGGAAGTAATCTTTGATTTTACAATTCGACAGACGAGAGAGATCACAGACGGCTGACGAAAATAAAGGCGGACATAATTTTATTGTGGTGCACTTTAAGTGCCACTTATAACGTGGCTAGTATATAAAAAAAAAACGTTAAATGGTATGTCTTCATATAAAAACTTCAGATAGAAATAAAAATATGTGATTCAAAATTCAACACCCTGATGTACAGAGTGTTCGTTTATACTTTGGCACTTACATACGTGCACATGATTTTTTATACGAGGTAGAAAAAACTTCTTATACTATAAGAGTAAATGGTCTGCATCGTCTTTTAAACTTACCAAAATTAACAATTGAACATCAAAAAGTAAGAAAAAGGAATGTTTTATTTAGTTTTGTGACTTGGTGTATTGCCATAGGATAATAATTTAATGAATCCCAGAGCAATATTCTTGAGGAATTACCTAGTGATATCGTTAAGTTGCACAAAACAGCATTTGGTTCTGTCTCTAATTCAAAGATATGGTGTTTACGAAAACTGCCGTCACAATTCATAAAAAAATGTCCAATTATTTCATAATACTGATCCCGTGATACCTACCTGCTTGCCGAAAACAAGTTTTCAAACGTGTCCTCGTTTTTTTCCCAGAGAAAAAAGAACAAAAAAAATAGGTCGAACCTGTACCCAAATCTCGATCAGATACTGCACACGTATTAAGAATTAATAGGGAACTGGAGGTCACATACTTTTATGGTTAGACATTACGGATAATTTCTAGGCAATAAAAAATAAAATTAAAAGTGTGACTTAAAAAATATCTTAATACTTTTTTGTAAGTATACATAGTATTATTTTTTTACATTTTACTACCGTTTACGAGCAAGCTATACGGTTGAATGCACTTAATAAACGTTACCTTATAATTTCGATGGTGACATACAGGGTGTTATTTCTTGTTATGTACCTACTTATTTTAGGGTGTGATTTCTGAACAAATTAATTTTATATATGTACGTCATAAATATTTGGTTTTCGATATCAGGGTGCTAAAGTTTTTTATCTTTTTTTTTTGGTTTCGGTTTCTACTAGATTTTGATATAGGTAATTATGGTTTAGAAATACACTTTTTGATCTAAGAGATGTTTTTATGTAAACAATGGCGTGAGCGTTGGTATCAGCTGATATCGAGCAACTGTTCTGTCGGTGAACCAGTGAACTACTCGAATCTTCACGATGCGTCTATCTATCTACGCGTATTTCGTGGAATGTAGATATTATCAGTTTTTTAAACATTCTTTTATTTACAATAATACTAGAATATGTGTATATTTTTAAAATACTTGCATGTAAAGGTGAGTATGTGAGAATTCCTACCTCCCTCTTCTTTTATGAAAAAAATATAGTGTTCCATTAAAAAAAAGTCAGTTAAATAACTGCAACATTTTCTTTCAATTGTTTTTTTCCGATAGCATACTCTGAAATTTGTCTCTGTATGTTTCTAACAGTAACGGAGAAGAGGAGTTGAAATAAAGGAAGGTAACGAACTCACCCTGTACGAATAAAAGAAATAGTAACATGGTCAGAAAAATGAGAAATAAAATTGTGTTAGAAAAAAATTTCAGTATTCAAAAACTGTTATAGTTTCTGCCGAGGAATGATGCCCTTTAAAACCACTTGACTGCCACGGTATTTTTTTGAAATATGCCTTGACTGCCGAACCTATAAACTTTGACGTATTTTGACCCATTGACCGTCATGGTGTTATATATGAATTTGTCTTACACACGCCAAATTATCATAAAGTCTAAATAGTTGTCGTTGAGTCACCTCATAAATCCCCAATCTACAGTTTTCCAATATTTTCTTCAGTTAATATTTCCGATATATTTGGACGCACATTTTGAATCAGAAGGTCTTGTCCAATCATCGTCTCAACATCATCAGTCATTTACTCAAATTTTTGAATAAATGACAATTGAATGTGAACAAAATAAAAAATATATTTTTCACAATAAATAAACGAAAATTTCTTTAATAAGCAAATACAATTTTAAATTAAGTGTTCGAAATGCCGTCTATCATCTTCTTGGCAATATGCAAGTCTGTGTACAAATTCTTGTACATTCTGAATGACTTCCGGGGTAATGGATCCCATTTCATCTCTAACGCGATCTCGTAGTTCGGCTAAATTGTTTGGTCTTCTGCAGTAAACTTTTGCTTTTAAATAACCCCATAAAAAATAATCAAGTGGTGTAAGATCAGGGGATCTCGCGGGCCATTCTATCGGTCCTCGTCTGCCAATCCACCTCTGAGGAAAGATGACGTCTAAATATTCATGAACTGAGCGCGTATAATGCGGGGGTGCTCCGTCTTGCTGAAACCAGAGTGTGTTATCTGGAATGTCAGGAGCATTCTCGTTTGGGAAAATTACTGCAAGCGCTGGAACTAGATCATTTTGCAAGAACTCCAAATATATTTCTCCTGTGTGAGTTTCTTCTAAGAAGAAAGGCCCTGTTATTCTGTTTGCGACTATTCCGGCCCACACATTTCATTTCTGCGAATGTTGAGTATGTGCTTCGATGGCACGAATCAGGATTCGTCCGACTCCAATACTTGCAGTTTTGACGGTTCACTGTGCCGTTTAGACAAAACGTGGCTTCATCGGAAAAAAGTATTTGCTGGTGTGAATTTGGATTTGTTTGGCAAAGATTCATCATAGTTTCACAGAATTGCAGTCGCCGGTCGGGGTTGTCTTCGTTGAGTTCTTGCACAAGCTGAAATTTGTAGGGATGATAACTTCATATTTTCTGAGGCAACTAGTGTAGAGATACTCTGAGGGTTCTCTTCAATACTTAAAACAATGTCAATCTCTCTATATTGGGTAATTTTTGGACGTCCTGTTTAGTAGATCTTTAACATCACCAGTTTCTCTAAATTTAGACCCAATCTTACTAACTGTGGATTGGGTGACAGAATTATCTGGATATCTTACATTAAATAAATTGCATATCTCTTGCTGAGTTCTGGTCTTATTTCCACATCCGATGAAAATCAAAATTTCAATTCTTTGTGTCACAGTTAAATGTGCCATATTAAAATTATAACGTTACATTAACTTTTCGCACAATTTAATAACAAATCTTCTGATTAACTGGCAGTAAAAACCATGGATACGTCAAAAAACCATAATCTGATATTTTTTTGCTTAGCAACGTACTTTTTTGTTGTTTTATTTTTGTTCAGTTTTTTCAGAAATTTTCGATTATTAATAAAAAAAATAAGTGAAAAATATATTTTTCACTTTGTAACATTCAATTGTCATTTACTCAAAAATGTTGTTATGTAAGGTGGCAACATTTTTATACCGTTAAATCGACAATGAAAGGGTCTCTCAAATTAAATTAAAAAAATGGGAGGTTGCCATTTGAAAAATAAGTTGATGACGTCATTGCTCAAAAACAAATGACATCTGAAGATAGACGTTCCCTCAAAAATGTGTGTTTTTATTAAACAAAATCGATCTGTTCGAGGATTTTTTTCCAAAAATTTTTTGTTTCACATTTACTAAATTTATTCCATACTTTAGACGCGCACTGTATAAATTGAGTGTATGAGGACAAAGATTTAAAACAAAACTGAAAAAAAAAGTGTCATTTCCTTAGAGCTCTAGTCTGTTTTGGATGCAAAGTACAACCCAATAAATCCCAGGAACATGTTCAGCATCCCCAAAAATTTAGGAAAATACACGTTGATTACTTTTTACACATTATCAGGCATTAATAGAGGATTTGCTTATAGGACAAAGATTTGTGATTTTCCGGCAGTTTGGGCCGAAAAAAAGCAAAAGATCTTTGTTCTCGGCAGTCAAGGGGTTCAAGAGACTGAAATTATTTTCCCGCTAAAATACCTCGCTTTTCTCAGTTCCAAGTAGAGAAGTCGCAAGAATTTTTGTATGCCTCGCTGATGCGGCCACTTAGGCCGTACGGACCTTTTCCTTTTATTATTTTTAGACCTCGGGCGGCAGTGAAAGTACGTCCGTAAATTAGTGTCAGGTTTAATTTATTTACTCGCAAAGTAAATTAATGGTATGAAGACGCGCTCATTTTTATATGCTCGACAATTTGTAATGGATTGCTACCGCGCCCATTTTTCTTGCGTCTCCGGTTGCCGTTAAGTCATACCGACAATTCCTGACATAATTTTTTGTGAGCGAGAATTTTAATTTCGATTTCGCGCGATGTAGAAATCAATCCTTTCTGCGGATACTCTATATCTATTGTAGATATGTGTCTATATGGATAAAATGCCGGGGGTGAAACAGGATAATGGTAAACTCCCCTTTTTGTTCTAAATCTATTGACACAAAGTTTTCAAATCTTCAGAGTCTTATATTCATTGCAAATGTCAACTTTTGACACATAAACCACCTTTATACAGCTACCTATTTTACGATTCTCAAATGGAACACCCTATGTATTATTTCATCTTTGAAATCCTCATTATATTCTGACAACGAGTTGATTGATATCAAATAAGTTTTTTGGCATTCAAATGTTTTATAAACAGTCTAATTTTTAACTGAAATTGTAGAGACATCCAAAAAACTCATAAAATTTCTCTATGAACAAGAGATATGGAAATAGCGGTAATGTCGAAGCTTTTCGGTTATGTCAAATTTTTGGCAAGTGACTGTCACAATTGTAAAATAAATAATGGCTGTCATATAATGTGACAGCTTTGACAATTAAGCAAGTCCTGGAATCTCCGGACTTTTGATCACAATCTTTACAACTTATTTCGTATATTCCTGACTTTTCGTTATTGTCGATTTTGTCTGGGGTTACCCAAAAACGTCTGGTATATTTTTAGAATTATAAACCAAAATATTAATATTTTTAAAAATTTTATCTAGTCCGCGGGTGAATTTGGGTTCATATGGTAACGCAGCAAATTTCGAATTGTCAGTATCTCTACGAAAAGTCGTGGAATTGTACAGGGTTCTCTTAAATTTATGTTTCCTTATTAACTTATCTATTAAATGGACTGAGTAACCGTTATTCTTGGCTATATTCTTAATTAATTGTTTCTCATGTTCAAACCTCTCTTTACTGAGGGGGAAATTTAACAAGCCGTGAATTAGAAAATTAAAACTTGCCATTTTATGTTGAAAAGGGTGGTGTGGATCGGGAATATATCTAAGAGTCGCGGTTTATTTCCTATATACATCAAACTCTAACTTATTTTCACTATTTCTAATAATTAATACATCTAAAAATGGTAGCTGTTCATTATGTTCCATTTCATATGTAAATTTTATGATAGGGAAACGGTTATTTAATTTGGCAACAAAATTATCTAAACTAATTGCTTTTGTATCAAATACCGCGAAGATATCGTCCACATACCTGAACTAAACTCTAGGGAAATACTCGAATTTATCTTTTACTTCTGTCTCAAATTGGGCATTGGGGATTGGGCAATTTGGGTATGCTCATTGTTTCCAAGTGTCCCATTCCCGCAAACTTTGGACTACCTCAGGGAATTACTCGAATTAAATTGTTTAGAGGATAAAATTATTAAGGAATACATTCGGCTTACTAATATTTGTATGAATCAAAATTGTTTTCAGTATAATGGTGAATATTTTCAACAACATGAGGGAACGGCAATGGGTAACTCCTTGTCACTTTTAATTGCAAATCTTTTTATGAGTAAATTTGAGACAGAAGTAAAAGATAAATTCGAGTATTTCCCTAGAGTTTGGTTCAGGAATGTGGACGATATTGGGCAAACAAAAAGGTCTTTTTATTAAAAAAAAAAAAAGAAAATATTGCTGTGTTTTATTAAAATTTCATGAACAATGATTTTTATGAAAATTATAGTAAGGGTGGTAGAGTTTGGAATTTTTATGATGGTTGTATCTCCACTTTCAAATATTTTTCCAAAATTGCTCAGTTAGTCAAATAGGTAATAATAAAGATTTCCCTAGATATGAGTCCAAGAACTTTCAAAAGCATTTAATATTCTCGGAGTTATTCACTATTTTTTTAAAAACATTTTTTTGCAGGGTAGGTATAATTTCACACAATCGACAAGTCATCTCCAACTTGGGCTTGTGAGACAGAATTTTACAGCTAATCTTGTCAGAAGCAAAAAAAAATCAGTACTGTAGTACAAAAATTATAGGAAATTAAGCAACTTTCAAAAAGTGGGTGTATTGACATGATTTTCGTTGCTGACTCTACATCATATGTAGGTTACAAGTTCTAAACTTACACCTATTCTCTCAAATAAATATTTATTTAAATAGCTTATAGAATTCATTATTTTCTGTCCAGGCAAAAAATGCATCAATCGCATAGATTTATTTAAATGTAACATTTTAAATAAACGCGTTCTATTTATTGTTGGAAATATATTATGTATTTTATATGTATGTACCATTGCGGCTGTGAAACCAGCTAGAATCCCAGGCCCAGTGGCTTTAAAAGAATTTTTAAAACACGTATTAACAAATCAATGACTTTTTGAAACAGCCCGCGAAATGACATTTTACAGAAATAGTGATGAAAATTTTGGAAAACATCCTGAAAATATTGTGAACCACTAAATAAATAGTACTGTACCAGATTCAAAAAAACGGTATACCTGGTACTTGTTAGATTAAGGGGTTACACCTACTTGAATTGTACACCTACTTGAATTTAATTGTCTAAAATTAAACTTTTTTGGGATTTGTTTTAATAATTCAATTGAATAATCAAAATAGAATTTTCAGGATTTATTAAACATATCAAAAAGTGTATAAAACTCTTATTCATCATTTATAAAAAATATTTTTTATGAAGGTTTATGTATAGAACAATTTTTAAATGACGGCATACGGACGTCTGAAGCAGCATGTCTTTTTTTTAGGTCTACGGCCTTACGAATAAAACTTTTCCATTTGCATCTAGGACAAAAAACTATTTTTTTTCATAGCAGAGAAGTACACACGATTATGAAAAAAAAATCAGTTTTCGCAAATTGACGTGAATTTGAAATTTCTCTTTTTTTTTTAACAAAAAATTGACATTTAAATGTTTATAAAAAACGTCATTGTTAATCAGTCTTAATAATCGTGTGTACTTCTCTTTAAAATCTATCTAAGAAGTTACATTTCCATTCCATTTCCAGTCAAGTAAAAGTCTTTTAACAAGTCGATCGGATAAAAATTGCAGGTTATTTGTAAGGCCGTGTTGAAAACCATGGTTTTGAGATAATCGCTTTAAAGTTTTGAAAGGTATAAACGTAATGCAGGTATAGACTGACCACTCGATTAAATTTGAGTACACCTGTACCAGCGCCATCTATACTTAGTATGAGTAACATTTATAAAAGTACTGACTGAGCTAAGAGACTCCAAACTGCCATTATAAACGCGCCAAGCGTTCAAAAGCGTTTCGGAGCATCAGAAGTTAATTCACAAATATACATAGCTCTAAGGATCATTTAAAAATATTTTGGAGCTATTGGATATCATTTTTGGGTTGTTTTTACGTCATTTAAGCCAATAAAAAAAATCGAAAAAAAATGCAAATAGGTGTAACTCCTTAAAATTAAAAAGATGATTAGAACTGAACTTTTTCAGAATTTCTAATCTATTATGAAGGTAGATTAAGAAAATTCACCATTGTGCGATAGGCAAACAGTTTAGTAGCTATTTAAAGTAATACACATATACATGACCTGACCTGGAAACTGACCGAATTACACAGACTGCATTTGTAAAAACAAACGAATTGCATAAGACGCGGCAATTTTAATTCTCGATTGTCCCAAGTATGTATGTAGAAGGCTGTGAACAGAATGGGTACGTACAAAGCGATTGTATACATTCAGCAGAAATATTAGATCGTAAATGATTTGTTTAAAACTGAATAATTTAAATACTGTGGTAGTGAAAGTACTAACTGGTTCATGTGCGGTAATTTCTAGGACGAATAGCTCTATATTTTATGTATTTTGTGTGTCGACACATAGTGGCTTTTTAACAGGGACGTCCTACTTATTTGAAGCAACTGATACCTAAAAACAAACAAAAAACTGTTTTTAAAATTTCTTTTCAGATTATTTTATTGCATATTTGAACACTAAAAAAAATCGGGGAAAAAAATATTCAAACGCAGCCGATTTTTATGCACATTTGTGCAACACCTTGTAATTGCAATCTCCAATCGGCGGGAAAGATGGAGCTCCTAATTTTCGTCTGACAAAAAAAAAAAAAAAAAGGAAAATTTTAATAATCGTGTATTTTTCTTCTAGATGAACTAAGAAAAACCTAAAAAAACGTGAAGTTTAAAATCTTTCTCAGGTTTGAAAAAAAAAGTGCTTTTAAAACAAAAAAAAATAATTTCAACTTGCTTAAAAAATTGTTTAAAATTTTTTTTCGTACAATCTTTTTAGTTCAAATAGAAGAGAATGCAAAACTGAAGCTAACAAGCCTTGGTTTGTTTTAATTGAACGTCTAGTTTTCTTGCGATCTCGCCCGCCAGTTTAGAAAAATCATAAAAAACTTTAGTTGACAACCTAAAAGTTGGCAGGTCTCGTAGGGCAACATTTTGCGAATGATATTTAAACAATATCAATGAAGACAGGTTCTAATAAATTGTATTTTTTATGAACCCTGTTTTGCCCAAAAAGGTTGTCACTAAACCGCCACCCCCCCAGAAGTTGGAGCCTCTGTAGGGCAACATTTTGCGAATAATATTTAAACAATATCAATAATGAACCTCACGTGCTAATAAATTTTATTTTTTTAACCCGCCTTTTCCCCGAATAGGTACGTGAACTATCAAAATAAGAGAATGTGGAGATCGGTGAAACCTTTTTTTTTTTTTTGTCGAAATCTGTCTACATCCACAAAAAAAATCGGTGTTTGATGTGCTATTAGTAGGACAAGAATTGTTGGACCAAATTGTTTTTTAATGGTAATGGCTTTGTCTCTCATTAGACAGAGATATAGAAGGAACATTTTAACACCTTTTTTCGACCAGCTTGATGATGTAGAACTATAAAAAAGATCATTTTTAACAAGATGATACTAGACCTGACACTGCAACAAAAACGCAAGTTTTCAAAATAATATTCCTGATTTAGTGCATCAAGTAGCGTCAAAAGTTTCTCAGTCGTCGAGATTATTGACGCAGCGTACTAATACAATTCCAACACCTGGCCTTTTGCAATTCTACATGTTGCCGAGCACTCTAGTTTTTTTTTTATTTACAGCAATTCATTACTGAATAACACGACTCACAAACAAATTAACAATGCGTGACTCAAGCCGTGGACATTCTCGCCTCGGGCTAAAACGATCATTTTTATTGCACAACGCAATTAAGTACACAACTGAAATGCATCAAGAGGTGCCAATATTAGTTGGTGCTTTTGAAGGTGAGGAGACAGAGGCGGATCTGCTCTATCAATGTCTTGGATACCCACCTCCATTTTCAGCATTTGGAAAAATTCCTAGGCCTTCATTTAAAAGATACTAATCAGAAAACGTGTAGAAATGTTAACTGAGTATAAATCTTGTTAAACACTCGTCTCTGCAAAAAAAAAAATGTTACAAGTTTAATCTAAAACATAAATAGTAGGTACAACAAAAGTTATCGCGGCAGTTATTGAAAAACATCCTTATGGAAAATACCTTACGGGTACTAAAATTAGGGTGGAAAATTATTTATGTGTTTAAGAGTGAACACCTGAATAGAGTACTTTGTATTGAAAAAAGTTATATGTGACATAATATCATAATATTTAAACTCAAGGTTTCCGCTCTTGCAGAGGAAACAAAAATGAGAGTCAATAACCTAATAATTCATAGTAAAACGTTGAGCACATTCTTTGAAAAAATAAAATAACCACAAGTATTGCTCTACTTTCCGAAAAAAATACTATTGCGGTTAAAGGAATAAAAATGAAGTAAAACCCAATTGTAATAAATAATATAGAATCCCGTTTTGTATAAATCAAATCAAGACAGCCATAATTTAGTTTACACACCACTGCACCGGCTGGCGTTTTTACATAGTGAGTCAACTTTGTTGGAAAAAAAATGGAAATGTCCGTTTCTTTAAAAGTAACTTCTTAGGAATTTTTGTTGGCAGAATTAATATTGCTTAGCATTAAAAATTATGTAATACGGAGTTTTATTGGTTTTTATTAGTGCGAAATTAAAACAAATTATTTTTTTTTATAGTTAATAAATATAGTTATAAATTAATAATAATATTATTTAAAAAAAATTCAAAGCAGTGTATAAGTGAGATTGAAAAACTGTCTTACTATGTAATTAATAAAAAATGGGCTTTTCTTATTGTATTTTAAGCATATGAAGGATAACACAGTACGGCAAGAATAGCTTTGCCTGCAAATTGCGCACAACGAACGTAGTACGAGGTAAAACGACCATACCCGAGAGATACCTACATGTACTTCATACAAAATAAAAACCGATGTTTGTTTTAGTCTAAACAAACAGTTTAGTCTTTAGTCTAGTTTGTTTTAGTTTGTCTAAAACAAACATGTGTTTGTTTTAGAGCGCACTGATGCCAGATTGTTATAAAATGGTTCAGTATTTAGAAATAATTTTGACTGAGATGGATTCTTTGTATTTATTTATTGTTAAATAACTTATTTTTTCAACATAAAAATATCAATAATTTTAAAAATTTATATATTTTAAAAGACATTGGTTGGTGCATAAATATGTAAGTACAAAAAAAGAGCACGGAAAAATTGGTAGTACAAGTTAGTACATATTTTTTTAATGGGAGGAAAAATTAGTAGAAAAAGGCACACGGAAGTTTTGAGATTTTCAAAAAACATATAAAAAAAGTAATAAACAATTTCAGGTTTTGTCTACTGCGACCAAGGGCAAAACTACTAGATTTGTTCCAACAGAAAATTCACAGGAGTTTAAAACGTGATTCAAAACTGCTTCAAATCCGTTCGCTAATTCATAGTTCTAGAATCGACTTGACTAATGTTGGAACGATTTAGATTAGGTTAAGAATTTTGTTAGTTAATCCTAACCTATAAAATCACAAAATAAAAACCCACAAAAAAAATAGAAAACATTGATCCTTTTATGCTGTATTACATTTTGACTGATATAAATAACAAAAACTAATAAGTGAGGTTATTTAGCACTTTGAACTGATTCATAATTAAACATCTTGTAAAATCATGGAACTTTTAAATCGACTTGTTGAACGCACAGTGGGGCCAATTCCCAAAAACCTGGCCAAAACCCCCCAAAAAAGTTTGTAGTTTTGAATTTTTTATTGGTGAGTTGACAATAAGGATCCTTATAGTTTATGTATTCACTACTATTAGTCCTTTATTGCTTGTATAGACTCCGGTAAAGCATTCGAAAACTCGCCTTCTCTGTAGCCATACGCGTTGTGTAGTCGTAAAGAAAATAAACCCAAGTGTTTCAATAGTTGAGAAATCTTTAAAATACGGCAAATTTAAATAAAACCAAATGGATTCTACTTCTAAAGGTGAGTAGAAAATAATGAAATATTGTGCAATCTATATTATTAAACGGAAAATTATGAGAGAATACACTCGAACCCCTCTTAAGTCGCCAAATCCGTGCATCATTACCCCGCTTAAGTCGCGAAATTTTGCCTCTCTTAAGTCGCGATCATAACCTCAACTTTTTTGTGTTTAACTGCAAAAATAAATATTTAGAGATATACCACAGCACTTGTTATAACGAAAAATGATCCAACTGAACGAAAAATCAATGTAAGTATACCCAGTCGTGCGTGACAATGTTCAATTTTCCACTTGAATGAATAGTTTAAAGATTAAATATTTTTAAAAGACACCTAACCTATTTTAAATCAATAAATGTATTACACAATCATTTTTTTCAATAAAAATTGTACATATTCATGCGAGAATCCAATTTCCAAACTTTTACAGGCGGCGACTTAACCGGGACGGTTTCGCGACCTAATAGGGGGAAACGTGGTGAAATAACAGAGGATGTGAATTAAGCGAAGATGAAATAAGAGGGGTTCGAGTGTAATCATTAAATGAAACTTTTACACGATGAAGCAGACAAAAAGCTCACTTATTTGTTGGTTAAGTCCGTGGCACCGCGCGACACCGCCATAAAACTTATTAGGAATTGTATATCAGACTATAACTTATTATATAGAACACAATTCAGCTGCACCTAGCTGTCCCTCTGCGTTTTTTGAATTTTTTTTGGAAAGGTCTCTTGTATAGTGTGGGTTGTACAATGCGATAAATGTTGAAAAACTTGGTCATATGTAAATCGCTATAGTACATTGGGCCTGAATATAATAGAAAATATTCAAAGACGCAAAATACTAATATTTTTCACCATTTCAAAATTTTTCGCATTTTTCCAGATTTCTAATTTTGTTTTTTCAAAATAATTGTTTTTCAAATTTACTCATTTGATATTAATAATTATTATTATTCACAGATTGCAATGATTTTTTGTAGATACTAATACTTCACACAATATTTCCATCACAAGAAAATAAGTATTTAACTTAATGAAAGATAATATGGATGAGAATCCGCTACTAAAAATTGAAAATTATCTTTCCTCGAGAAGTGGGTCAAAATATTGTATACCGAATGACCTTAACAATATATTACTTCCTTAATTTCTAAGCTTAGAGGCAAATGACATTCAGCTAATCGAATAGAAAGATTTTTTGGAAAAAATAAAGAATAGTTAAATTGCCGCCTTAAAATTTTCCGCCGTATCGGACTCGCCATAGGAATTTTCAAATTCCGATACCGAATTCGTAATCAGCGACACCGAAAACCCCCGAGTAATGAAATTCAGAGCAGTTGCTTGATTTTCTGTTGATTTTTCATGTGCGCACGCGCGGTATCTCTCCGCCATTTTGAGATTTTGTAAATCTGATAACGGATTTGTAATCAGCGCCCTCAAAAACCTCCGAGTAAAGATTTTCAGATCGATTCATACACTTTTTGACTTTTGGCCAGGTTTTTGGGATTTTGCCCCACTGTTGAACGGTTGGAACTTGTTGTAAATGGCTTTTTGTAAACTCACTAGAGTTCTGAACGGTTCTAAACTATTGTTGGAGTAATACTGTTAGTGCACTATACTAAATAAAAATTAGAACGTATTATTTCAGAAATTATCACCCCAAAAAAGTAACGACGCTAACTATGAAAACAAGTATAATTAAAAACACAACCGTTTACTGTTGAAAGACGAAAAATGAATTCTTATCAATAGACGTAAGACTAAACCTTCGCAATAAGATAAAATAGAAATTAAACCTCGCTCGCCCTGTGTAACAAAAAGAAAACCTAAAAAGCCGTTTAGCTCCTACAGAATTTTCATTTCGAATGATGTTATTGGATCGTCACGCAAGGTCTAATCTCACTTGTCATCGTTGCCTCAACCAGAGGACGGGATTGTTCGAATATTTTACTGCTAAACAAAAACACTTTAATGTGAATATTTATTTTAGAACGTGTTTCGTGTTCGAGAACAAGTAGTTAGGTAAATACGAGAGAGATATATATTTTTTTATTTTACGAATGCGACACAGGTTAATACCTGTATCGAGAATGTCAGCTTGTAATAGTCGTGTCCGACGTTTGGAGTTGATAGCAATATTGAATTGCCGGTACAGCTAGTTTTGGGAGTAATGAACAGCTTTAAAAAAATGTTACCTTGAACGCGTAAAAAACTATAATGCTTAGCTGATGTTTCGCGGATCATATATTTTTTTACCTAATCGAGATTCGACGATATAGTTAACCAAAATACATCAGACAAATTGCTTTTGATATATATTCAGTAAGTGTTAGTCCTGGTTTAACGACTGAACCCTGGTACAAAGTCGCGTCATCGCAGAAAATGGATTTTTGTACAGGCAGTACACATAATGAATTAACAATTTCAATGTTAATCTATTTTTAACGGTGTTAAAACAGACCGTTGCACATTTCTTTTTACACAATAAATTTATTATTATTATTTCGTCGACTTTATAGTCACAGTTCTCAGCGTAAACGCTGGGAAACATTCACCCATTCCTGCTGCAGTGATGGCTTGATATCTCATCCCCGCCTCCAGCAGAAATTAGACTCAGGAGGAAATTTATCCTGTCCCAAAACCTTTCTTACAATGTGACAAGTTTGTCAATATTGCCGTCTGGCCATTTCTAATGATATAAGACAGTCCTAAAGCCGCGATGTTCTTGGTGAATCTGGTTGTCATCACTTCCTCTGCCGATATTACTAGGGCGTATGTCTCCACCTTTTGCAGTTTCCATAGACGCTTCAGCTCGATTCATAGATTTTCGTATTTGGCGATCTTCTCCTGTTCAGTCTTCTGAAAGTTGTGGGTAAGTGGCACTGCGATGTCTATGATGATCCCTCTTCGTTATTATTTGTTGATCAGCACAATATCTGGTCGGTGATGATTAGCCTATCCCAGTACATCAATGCTGCTTCCAATTTCAGCACAGCTTCCGGGGTATATTTGTAGTATGGCGGAGCCGTCGCTAACAGGCCATACTTAAGTGCTAGTTGTTGGTGAACCATCTTCGCAAGTTGGTTGTGCCTGCCGAGATATGCTGACTCTGCTAGTCCGGGACACCCTCCCATTATGTGTTCTATAGTTTCGCCTGCAGATTCATATTATTATTATTATTGAATGGTAAAGCATAAAAAAATCGTCGATAAAATATACGTCGATAGCCTGAAAAGTCGCTAAATAAGTAAAATTGCGACGTCTTCAAAAAAATCTCCGAAAGTATTAAATCATAAAGTTCTTGGACTCGTATTACAGGGAAATCTCCTAAGGAACTATAAAAACCGAAAATGCATATCATAGAAATTCAAAAAATGTCACACATAACTAAAAAAATTGTCGGACTATACAGGGTGAGTCACTTTTTGTAGCAGGACTTTAACATTCGATAGAATACGATATTTTGAGAAAAAGAGTTCCTATAAATATATGGTCTATCTAGCTTCATAAAGGAGATACAGGGTGTTAAAGTTTTTTTGGAACGGAATGGTATTTTTGCGTAATATTTTACACACGCTTTTTACGCACGTAACATCCAGTATAATATTTTCGATAAAAACATTAACCCTGGAGTGGGTACTTGAACCTTCGGCGTAGAAACAAAAAACTGGACGTTTTCCACGAAACACCGAACTACAATACTTTTCTCGACACGCGTTCTCCAACTAAGTTGGCATCTTCAGGAGATGCCAACGCGAAACGCGCGTCGAGAAAAGTATAGTAGTTCGGTGTTTCGTAGAAAATGTCGTTTTTTTTTTTTTAAAAAAAAAAAAACATTAAAACTGTCGATCTCATCCATGTTAAGATGTGCACCGTAAAAATTAAACTAACACCCTGTATCTCCCATAGGAAGCTAGATAGACCATATGTCTATAGAAACTTTTTTCTCTCAAAATATCATGTTCTATCAATTGTTAAAGTTACGTTCTATCCTGCTACAAAAAAAGTGGTTCTCTGGGTATTTTGAAAAAAAAGTTCCTATAAACATATATTATGGTCTACATATCTAGCTTGCTAGCTATAGAGGGTGTTAAAGTTTCATTTTTTCGATGCACGACATGTCTTAACATGGATGAGATCAACATTTTTAATGTTCTTATCGAAAACACTATACTGAATTTTACTTTTTTCGGATGCCCAGGTCACTTCTTTAAAAAATAAAATGAAAACTAAAATAAAATTTTTTCGTTGCCATGTAAGGAGATGCGCCATCAGACTAAAAATGACCAATATCTCGAAAAATGTCACAGTTAGCGCAACATTGAAAGAGATCAAAATTGTAGCTAAAACATCATTCTTTCATAAATGTTAGTCAAATAAGGTCAGTGGCGTACGATACAAAAGTTTTGTTAATCTAAATAACCTGGACACCCGAGAAAAGCAACTTCCAGTATAGTGTTTTCGACAAAATCAATATAAATTGTTGCTCCTATTGAGGTAAAAGCGTGTGTAAAATATTAAGCGAAAATACCATTCCGTTCAGAAAATATTGTAAAAAAAACCTAAAAATAACTGAAACTTTAACGCCCTGTACCTCCTTTATGAAGCTAGATAGACCATATGTTAACAGGAACTTTTTTTCTCAAAATATCGTATTCTATCGAATGTTAAAGTCCTGCTACAAAAAAGTGACTCACCCTGTATATAAAATATCCTGGAACATCCATGTCTAAAAGCAGAAAAAACCTGTGCTATTCTACCTTGAGGAACGTTAAAAAATCATGATACAATATAATAAAACGTGAATATTTTTCTAGAAAATAACACAGGACATAATTAAAGCACAGAGTTCCTTGGGAAAAGGCAACTTTCTAATATTACGCGAATTGCTGCAATAAGAGTTAATTTCCTCGAAACCCCAATAAGCTGCCACTCAAATGCACTAAAAGAGATTATAATCAAAGAGTTAGCGGTAGTCACTAAATGCAGCCACTATAAACCCACACAGAGGCCATTCATCAAGTTAAGTTAAATTCCCTGGCCGAGCCTTAAAACATCAATCGCAAGCATTTAGGCAGGCGCAACATTTGCAGTAAATTAAGCTGTCGATACATCGCAATAAAAATTTCATCATTTCTTGCCGCAGTGTGAGCTCAAACGCCATCTTGTGGAAAATACACTTGTTGTTCTATATATTCAATCTGGTATTAAGAATAAGTGTTATAATAATTTAAATCAAATGAAAGCTGATTTGTTTTTTTGAATAATCAGTCCACAAAGAGTTTGAGCTTCCAGGCCAAACAGTAAATCAATACTTTTACAGAGAGGTTCTTGAAAAACTTCGAAAAAGGGTCATGCATAAAGAACCAAACATCAAGAACAACTGGATGTTGCATCACGACAATGCTCCTTGTCACACAGCCATTTCAGTAGAGTTTTTAGCCTGTAAAAACATTCCTGTGGCTCCTCAGCCTCCTTATCCTCCTGACTTGAGTCCTTGTGACTTTGTTCTCTTACCGAGAAAAATCACCTCAAGGGACGTCATTTTGGAACCATAGAAAACATTCAAACATCTGTAACCGACTAGCTGAAGGCTATTCTATTATATGAGTTCCAGTACTGCTATGTACCTATGAGGAATGGAAGAACCATCTCCAGCGCTGTGTGGCTCCCCATCGAATTTTGAAGTAGAATACTGAATTGTAATTATATTCGAATAAAAAAAATTAAAAAAAAACAGCCTCATGACGTTATTTACACTCCTCGTACATCCAAATTAAATGCTAAACATATTTGAATAACTAAATTAAAATCTTTGAACCTGTTCCAGATGATAAATCGGAAATTCTGGTATTATTGTATTGCCGTCCGTATATTCGTCCAAAATTTATCTCATATTGTACATTTACATACATTCTCGTAAATTCGTTGTCTTCTTATCAATTTAAGTATGCATTGTAAATATGCAGTGGGTTATGTTGAGTAATAATTTTCTTCTGCGGCAGGAACCACGACTTCAGGAGCTTTAAAAATAGAAAGCCGGTTTAAAAATGGCTTTATCGTCTCCGGTAGTTATATAATAAATTAAAATTCATTAAGGCATAAAATAATGTGGACGATGTTTGCTTTTATCTTATTTATTATTGCTTGTATCAGTTAAGAGAGGTTTAATGAGCTAGTAATTCCTGGATTTTAGGGGCACGGAGTTTGCTAGTTAAGTATTTTTTTATTAGAAGAAATGGTAATTAAGAATGTTTAACAAATAACAGGTAGACAGTGTTGTGTACTGTTTATTTAATTTTTAACAGTTACCATGAAAACATTATCATGTTTGTTGGTTTACAGGAATTATAAAATATACTGATTTGAGTAAACACCACAACATCCGCTATTAAGCCATTTATTTGCAGTTTTCACAAGATGTATGTACATACTTCAATATGGCAAAGAAATTATTGAAGTTTCAACAAAAAATTTCAACGTCATTTTGGTATTTGTTGCGAACAGTTTTTTTCAGAACATAGACTTATTGTCAGTCCCGCTTTGCCAAAAATCACGGTGGTGTAACTCATTATTGAATGTTTTTCATCTGTTGTTTATTTTTTGTCGATAAACTGAATTATTTCTTTGTTATATCGATGCACCCCTCGTATACCTGTATTTATGTGTACCTTAACTACTACCGGGCGTTTAGGTGTTTATTCAAATCAGTATATATAGACTTCAACGAAAAATCGTTGATACCTACTGTATCATGTATTGATAGAAGCAAAAAAAAAGTACGTATTGATAGAATCAAATTCTACTTAGTACAAGGCGTTTAATCCTAGTTTTCTTTATCCTACACTATGTCTTTCTAATTAAGGGGAAAACCCTTTGGACGCCCGAAAATAAGTCTTTTTATGATTTTTTTTAAAGGTCATAAAATAACCACACCATTTTAAAGTTTTAACATTAAGAAAACAAAATGGCGGCTCTACAGGGTATTCTTTCAGTCGTCTTTGGCGTGACATCGAAAAGTGCTGCATTTGTCATAATTTTTCTATTGATCGGAAACCAAAAAAACTATTTTTTTTGTTTTCAGTAGTTGACATTTGCCGGGAAAGGATAAACATGTGGTATTATAAAAAAAGTATAAAACGAGGAATTAGGTAGGCAGTTTAATTAAATGTTCAAGATTTCGACAATTTTTATCCCAAAAAAAGTAATGTAATTACGCGATATCTTTAGGCACATCCTTCCGATAATAATATAGACAACATTTCAGCCAAATCGATCAATAACTCTTTGAGTTGCGCACCTGCTCGTGCTGTAATTTTTTAAACATAGGGTTCCGAGATAATCGCATTTAAAGTTCCAATACATTAAAACTATTAGTTTTAGTGACTTACCGATAAATCAGCGACTCCAGGTGCATATAATAAACCTTCAGCCTCTTCGAAGAACTTATAAACTCCCTAAATATTTAATATTTAGTTTTCCTCTCCAATATACTCTCAATATATTGTACTTTCGACATAAAAAAAAATCGATTTTCTGAAAATTGTTTTTGTGGAAAAGGGTTTTTCCTTGAAAACCCTACGAGTAACCCAGACCGGCTTTAAATTTGTTATAATTCTCGAAACGAATAAGACGATGATTAAAAAACGCTTATTTTTTGTCTGACGATCACGACGTATGATGACCCCGAACGAGTTGCGGGTCAATGCATTCCTAATTTTATGGTTTGTTAATTCGATAATGAACCTCAGATAATATAATAAATTTAATTTGAATGGAGCATAATAGGCGGGCAATCCAGGACTTTGTTCACACGATGCACCTGGTTTACAAACAATTAGTTACTTAGACGGAGAAAAAATGTATAGTATGGAGAAATTTATAGTATTAATTTTTAAAATTCGGTATTTTATTGTATTTTGAAGAATCAATTCAAGATTCAAAGGCAGAAGGAGCGGTTTTATGATATGACTTTTTTTTAATACATTTTTTTTAAATTTCTGATAATCTCAAGTTATGATCACACATCATCACTTAACACTCAATCGTACTGCAAAACTTGACACTTGAAACTTCTTCAATGATGTAGAATTTGCCGTGCAGCAAATAAATATTTGATTAGTTGCAGCATTTCACGATGGCGTTCATATATCCTTACTAATACAACTCAAGACCAAACCCTTGAGTCAATTTGTGACCAACTTTGGACTCATATCCAAAGAGTCAGTTTGGTGGTTTTTATAATAATTACATATTAGAAGAACATCATAGATTTTAATATCTGTTAATAATTTCTATATATTTTTTCCATTCCACATAATATTGTCAGCTTTAACATTTTTATAAACTTTTTTTCTTATAAAGGGTGTTCCATAATTCACACAAGACTTGAATTTGCCGCAATTTGTGCGGTAGTGTTGGCAACCAATAAAAAAAAACAGTTTGACAGCCGACAGTTTAGGGTTAGTAAAAATGGAGCACTACACGTTTTAATTGTTGAACAGTGTTTCAAAAATAATGAAAGTTTGACTGCTACAGTTCGCAAATTTCGTACAAAATTTAACTTCGTCAACTGTGAAGAGAGTAATTGAAAAATTCAAGGAGACTGGATCAATTGGGGACGCTAAACACACTGGCCGTCCAACAACAAGCTGTTCAAATGATAATATCGAAGAAGTGCGTGAGAGTGTTGGTGAAAGTCCAGGAACATCGATTCGGCATCGTGGACAAGAATTGCAAATTTCAAGAAGCTCTCTACAGCGTATACTCACTAAAGATCTGCGTCTCCATGCTTACAAAGTTCAATTGATACCAGAACTGCAGCTAGGGTTGCCACCTCGGACCTACGTCTTGCCCGGAGATTTTCAGTCAGAGGGCAGAGAAGGGGGGAGGGTAAGCGGGATATTTAACCTCCGGTAATTTTAAAAAGTGTAAAAAGCTGACATAAGTTTGTTTGATGCAATGGTTTTTCCTGTTTTTTTTTTTATGATTCTCACTATTTGAATGTTTTTTAACTGCTTTTTCACCGTCATATTTGAGTGGTAAATGAAACACTATCTGTCATGAAAACTACAGAGGTAGGATTTTTTTTCTTTGCAGACGGTTCCATTGAAAAAAAGGTATGCTGCACTTTCAGTAAAATATTCGAGAGAAATAAGATTTTTACCGCCACACACCTGACAGTGGTTCTCTTTTTTGTGCTGTGAAGAGGTTGTCCTTTTCTTTTATCTATGAGGTTGTCGTCTCTGGTTCGTCCCTTTAAAATAATAGAGAACGACTGACATCGAATGTCGACTCGTTGACCCGCAGGCTGGTAGATGGCGGTAAAACATACATATAAACATGTAAACCTGTGTTTACTCTACAGGAATGTAACATCAAAAGTGCGGTATTGTTTCATTTTTTATTTCCCGCAAACATTTTTAAGTTAATTTAAGAAAATATCTGTAAATCCATTTTTTTTCATTTGCAGGGGTTTGACTATGTATACTATATGTTTTTTGGGTCGCTGAAACCAAATCCGAAGTCCAAATTGCTCCATCAGATCCGATTATTTTCCTAACCTCAAAAAACAGGCCTAAAACCATGAAATTCAAGATAAAAATCATATAATTTGATAAAAACCCAAACGAAATCCCATAATCATATATATGTCATCAATTCCATAACCATACCTGTATCTCAAAACTCCGTAACCTTAGGCCCCATAACCCAATAACCTTATGATTCCTAAAACCCTCATAACTCAGTAAAAAAGAGACTTATACTCGCTTAAGCAAAGTAAATCGATATGTTTGAAACGGATTTGCCCTTCAATCCCAGTACCACTTAACCTCAAAACCACGTGATCCTAAAACCTCATAGCCTCAAATATCCCATAACTTTGTGATTGAAAAACCTTATAAACCAGTAAAAAAGAGACTTATACGCATTCAACCAGTGTAAATCAATATGTTTGAAACTGGTGTGCCCTTCAACCTCACTACCACTTAACCTCAAAATCACGTGATCCTAAAACTTCATAATCTTATACGGTTCTAAATCTGATTGAGTTTTAATAAGTAGTGTAAAATATGGAGTGATACCACAGACAAAAGTAGTGTAAAATATGGAATGATACCACAAAATTTGTGTACAATCATACAAATTGTTTGTAATTAAAAATTTACAAAGTTTACACAAATTTCGTGTATTTTTAATACTTTATCTGTGTCTTCAAATCAAATTACACAAAACATAAAATTTTGAACTTTATATAATCCCATAACTGCAGATTACGAGTCACGAGGTTTTTCAATCACAGTTATGGGATTTTTGAGGTTATGAGGTTTTAGAACCACGTGGTTTTGAGGTTATGTGGTACTGGGATTGAAGGTCAAATCCGTTTCAAACATATCGATTTACACTGCTTAAGCGAGTATAAGTCTCTTTTTTTACTGAGTTATGGGGTTTTAGAATCATAAGGTTAATAGAATTATAAGGTTAAGGAAAATTATACTATATGTATTTTATGTCAAATGTAACAAACGGTATTTCATTCTTTATTTATTTTGTTTAATTTCAATGAGGCATAACATCAACCCTTTTATTACTTTACTGATGAAAACAATTATGTGCTCACACTTAACCATTATATTTCTTACAGTTCCATTAGGATTGAAACTCATGAAATACGCTATAACTTCTTCCGACTTGCGTAAATCTTCCTATAGGAATTACGACTTATTGTATTTTAATTAAACGAGTTTACGTATTCACACTTTGTGGGAAAGTATGCTTCCTTTACTTGTGAGTTGTGCTTTTCGAGCACCAGTGGCAGCTCAAAATGCCTTTGTTACATCAGGACTGGGGTGCAACAGCAAAGTTATCATTGTAGATCATACTGAGAATAAGGCGCCAAATTTTAACATCGCACAGGCACACAACATAAAAAAAGCAAACCCCGGGTCCAAACCACTTGAGGGGTGTAGATGCAAAACTCACATTATCCACTTTTTAAAATTGTTCAGAAAGAAGGAATAACTGATTTCTCACTTTTTAAGTGACTTAAGGCACTGAATTTTTTTTGGTATTTGTATTAGAACTTTAACTTTGCTTCTCAATTGGTGAAATAACAGCACAACAATATTTGACTCCAAGAAAGTGCATTAAAATTTGGATA